>CAJNDV010000048.1:82667-107756 GCA_905221635.1 Symbiodinium sp. CCMP2456
CCCGGACTTGGGACCGGGCTGAGCTGCAGTCTCCCCCAGAGTCTGTTGTCCGTCTTTGCATGCATGCGGAGAGGCCCTCTATACGGGGTATATGGATAGTGTCCTCGGCTGCCGCGTGCTGAAGAACCTTTTCTGCAACAAGGCTGGTCACCTTCGGGTATTCCTTGTCCAGAAAGCTCCAAAGTCGTAAAAACTCCACTTGCGGCAAAACAGTCCAGGCGTCCACTATGATGTCTTCAAATTTATAGTCGGCCCAGTACGCCGTGCACAGATCTGATACGTAGCCGAGCTGCTGGTCTGTTACGCCTTCGCAGCTAGCTTCGTCCAGCACAGTATCACTCAGTCTTGCACGTAGGTGAATAAACGCAGCCCACTGTTCATCACCCTTTCTAGGCTTGAACCGCTCATGGCGCTTTACTACTACTACTACTACTACTACTACTACTACTACTACTACTCAGTAATACTCCTCCTCACTACTCCTTTTTTCCTTTCTCCCTGGCATGAGGGTCTTGTCAGGCGCCGAGGGCCCACCTGCTTGCTGAGGGCCTTGTGGAGAGGTCTGAACCGAGTTCCCATTCCCCCACAAACATCCGAAAACGTCTTTGCAAGGCTCCTCCGGGCGACCTAACAGATCAAACTAGGGCGAGAGAGCAAGCCTAGCGGGCCTAGCAGCTTGTTGTTGCCATGGTTGCGGAGGTGACACCCGGACCAACAGCCCCCATCAGCAGCGAGGGCGAGAGCGAGAGTGAGGGCGAGAGTGAGGGTGAGGGTAAGAAGTAAGTGAGGGTGAGTGGTGTGAAAGCAATCTGCAGCACAAACTGTTACGCGACACACTCACTGCCCTGCACACTGTTGCAATACACGCTGATGCACGGTACACTGCTGCATGGCGCGACAGAGAGAGTCATCGACAATGACAAGAAAGACTTCATACCGCCTCGAAGGACGCAACTCAATGCAAGGTTTACACTTTTTCTGGTTCTCGGACAGGAAACCTCGCTAAGCTCCAAACCCTAAACCTGCCTTGTTGAGGGGCTGCAGCCGTGACTTCCTTAATCATCTGCTCTCGTTTCATGGTCCCCATGCGGGACAAACGCAGAGATGTCGCCATCTTCTGAAAGCTACCTGAGGCGGCCAGATAAAATCCTTTCTCAGTTCGTTTACTATCAGTATTACACGTATTGCAATTGCTTTTGTTGGTGCTAGTAGCATTCGCATGACTATGACTGTAGCTATCTGTATTCTCTTACCAGTAGTACAGCAATATGAGCAAGAATGTTTACGGTTAGAGTTAGGTTCCAAAAAACAACTGTAGTGACTTGGTGGGGTTTACGGCGCGCCCGGAAGCCCGGCAGGCGCACCCAGCGGTTCCACGCTGTGCAACTCTCGTCAAAATCCGATACGAGCAGTCGTAGTAGAACAGCAGCAGAGGCAGGACCAGCAGCAGGAGAGTGGTGGGAGGTCGTGGTCGTGGTCGTTGTAGTGGTAGTGGTGGCGGTCGTGGGAGTGGGAGCAGCACCAGCACCACCACCACCACCACCAGCAATAGCAGCGGTACCAGCAGTAGCACTAGCAGTAGCACCGGCGGTAGCAGCAGTAGCACTGGCAGTAGCAGTAGCCCCAGCAGATGCACTAGCAGCAGCAGGAACAGCAAGAGCGACAATACCAGAGGCCAACGTGAAGTGTTGTGATGTGAAGACTGAGTATGGGCATCAGAAAAAGCGAAGAAGGCAATGACAACAAGCAGAACGAAGGCAAGGGTACACGGAAAATGACTTATTGCTGACTTTGGGTCTTGGCACTTCTCATAGTCGAACCAACTGCTTCGTCTTGCAAGGCGGTGCGAGTTTGACTCCTTACAGGATCGTTCAGGCACAGTGACAAGCATGCCATTCAGAAAAACAGGAACCGGAAGACGATACCACACAATCTGGTGGCATAGTGTGCTCAACAAGGTCTTATCTGCTTGCCACAACTCCGTGCAAACTGATTGACACCACGAGAGGCAACGGCAGCCTGACAGCGCCCAATTCAGCAGCAAAGGTCACACAAGCCCATTGCTCTGCAGACTCTGCTTCCTAAAGGCCGTGCCTCTACGCGTTGTGATCGGATGACCTGCACTGGATGCAGCGTGTAAGATTCCCTCGAATTTTGCATCGGACACATTGGTACGGGCCTCCGTGTTAACATTACGACTGGCAACCACCACGAGGTTGTCTTGTCCGTCGGCAGCCTCCAAAACAAGCTGCTGTCATCAGATCTGTTCCTACGCACCAGCACTGCAAAGTCCAAGACATCTGCGACCCACGAAGAAAAGACTCGCCTCCAGCCTGTCAATGACATCACTCGTATTGGAGATGAAGGAGGCGCCTGACGCGGTCTGCAGTTTCGAATGCCTTTATGGCAGGGTCCGGACTCTGGTGAAGGCCTTTGCTCTGAAGCGCCGGCTCACCGTCTGTAGAAGCACACGTGCCCATGAGCTGAACACAATACAGCAGTGATGCCGGGAGGTTATAATTACTACACTTGTGACTGGGAACACTGTCTTCACTCATGTCTTGACTCTCTGGACTACTTCGGAACCTCGATGTCTTGCCAGTACCGGCAACATTTGCTTTACTCATGTCTCGACTCTCTGGACTACTTTCGGAACCTCGATGTCTTGCTAATGGTACTCTTGGGCATCGCTACATCGAGTCTCTACCGACCCATAAGACTCAGCGTCGACGCTTGAGCTGGAAGCTTGCAAGGTGCAAAAGGTGCAACCTCGGAGAATAAAAGGCCTAGCAGCTCCGATTCCGAGTCCTGTCCAAAGGAGCAGACCAGTTCTCATCTTGCAGTGCCTGGACCTGGCTTTCAGGTACATTTTACTGCTCACGACACGCAGAAGAATAGACCAGAAACAAACGTGCCTACAGTAATGCATGTCCACACATACCTACCCGCACCTCTACCTACCTGTTTCCCTCCTCCCACCCTCCCGATACAACAAAGCCGGAAAGAACATGTAGCCAGGTTTCAAGCCATCCAAGCCATCGAACTTGACAATACTCCCATCTAATCAGCTTCCCCCCACGCGACAAAATCACAACTTACATGATCGTCGCTCAACTGAGTTTGTCTACGAATCTACCATGATGCAGTTATCGGGTGAATTGAATGAGCAGCAGACGTATCCAGCCAGTGGTGCACAAACGAGTCCGAAGAGTGAAATAACTTTTTCATGTTCCTTCCTACCTTCCTTCCTTGCTTCCTTGCCTCCCTCCACCTTCGTGTCTTCGTCCGGCCTTCCGTCCATGGAAAGTAAGGACGCGAGACTCGCACTCGCATAATGTCTCTCTTTGTTGAAGGCATAGCCCCCAAAACAGTCTCACGGCAGAGGAAAGCAAACACTGAAGAATCCAGTCGCACGTGCTATGGCAAAACAGTCGGTACATCAGTACTGCGGGAAACAATCTGACTGTCGAGTCTGGACCAGAAATCTGCACCGTCATTTCAGATCTCCTTCCGTTTGACAAGTGGGGAGTTGGTCATATCACGCACGGCAGAGAGTGCACGCACGATTGGCCGAAATTCATCACAGAATCCCAAAGCCTGCTTGTTGACCTCTTCCATGATCATCCTGAGCGGAAAGCGTGGGTGGTCTTGCGACCAGGAGACATCCGTCAAATTCCTTGCGGCCGAGCAGCTCAAGAGCCATGCGAGTGCCAGTCATCGACACAACCTGCGCGAAGGCTCTCATGATTTGAAAGTCAAAGGGCCGAGAGGGTGGGGACTACCAATATTCCCAGCCTGCTCCGCCGCGGGACCTTGCCCAGCAGCCTCTGCGATGGAGATCTTTGCAGCACTGGTTTCCCGCAGCTGCTTGATGTTAGCACCTCACGCCCAGACAAGAAGCTGTCGCATTACATCTAAGTGCAGCCACTGAGATTTGCCTCCTTTGCCGATCAGACCACCCACTGCTGCCTTGGGGACCTCAACGCGAATCTTGTCTCGGTCGTTGTTGTCGACGCTCGAACGTTGGGGGCACCGTGGCACCGTGGCCCCAACCAAGATGCTAAGTCTTAAGTCCCCCTGAGCGTCGCCAGCAGCCTCGATGACCTTCAAATTGCCACCACAAAACCCTTCTGTAAGTGAAACATTCGGGAGAGCCGACCTTATCGATGATCAGTCTCGACAGCTCCACCAACTGAGAGCTTTCCGACGCAGAAGCTGTCAGAACACGGCTATCTGTTCCTTGGTATCGGACACTTGCTGTAAGACTAGCCAGCAATTGTGACGAGAACAGCAGCTGGGGATTTGTGGCCTGGAAAGAGCTCATTGTGCTCCGTGAGACTCATCCTGGCTTGTGTCCTGCTTTCTTGGGCGATGATTGCGGCCATGCCAGAGTTGCAAAAGGTAGACAAGAAGGCGTGGCCTCTCCCGCATTTGAGCCTGAAGCTCCACAGGACGCAAGTTGCCGGGAAGTGGCCACAGTTGATTGTGGCAGCACACGAAGTCTTCATCCAAGCAGCAATAGCGGCACCGCCTTTGCCAATGATGGCAGAGGCCAATGCCTGTCCGCACGGAATCGAAGGTCTTGGGACGATGCAAGGCAATGACATGCAACGAGCAGATTCGAAACCTACGATGCGAGTCTGCTACAAGCAGCGCTCAAAAAAAAGATTTACCACATATATCATAGGCCAAAGCGAGGTGTCTTAACAGTCCTGTACACAGTCTGTCTCTCCAGTTATGCGTCCCACTTGTCCTCGCGCTCGGCACGCATACGCTTTTGCTGCAGCAACCAACTTCCGTCGGCTGATTGGGCGGTGGTGGGCAGTGGGAACAACTGTCTGAGCAGCCATGTGTCCCCTCGTTCCACTCGCACACGCCCGTTCCGATGACACCGAGACGCTTCAAGCGCTGGCTTCACTCAGCAAAACCCGCGCTGCCTCAGGGGTGAGAAACTTCAGCACGCAGGGCATCACCACCTGATCTCGTGGATGAAAAGGGCTTGAGGGGAGACAGGCACAATTCGACATACTGTTACCTAGTGTTACAGGAGGAACTCGGCATGGTCGGGTTTTGTAAGTTTCTACAGGAGACCTGCTGTTTGTGTAAGACTTAGTTCGGGGACCTAAAACTACTTCGGGGACCCGGGGTCATGTAAAAACGGATCCTTTACGAGTACCCCCAAGGTAACACCCAACGGATAAGCTAACGAATGATCCTGACCAGGCCTCCAGACATTCACCAAACAAAACCCTGATATCAATCTCAGACTACCCTGGATATATGCATACATATATATATATATACATAGATATAGATGTATATATACACCCACTGAAAAGATCCTTCAAAGGCTCTGGATTAACGCCCATAAGAAACCCTCAGAAAAGGTGTTCAGAAGGCTAGGAAGGGACGGGGCACGACATCGGTTTTCGAGAACTCGAGAGGAACTGACTCTGCAATGCTCCTGCAAGGCTGAGTTCTTCGCGCGGTTCGATGCAAAGCGCTTCGCGCCACGGTGAGTACCTGCGATGTGGGCGGTCAGAAGTGGAGCGAGAGCGAAGGTAATTTCTCTCTCAGCAGCACACCGGCGTCCCAAGAGCCACTCCTTGGTGCGCAACACACGAAGTGAGAAACACTGTACAACTCCAACACCTGCAAAAAGCGCAAGCTCGAGGGCGGAGATACTGGCATGATCTCCGTACCACACGTCATGTCATGGAATTGGCAATACAAGACTTTCGGTAATGACACTGTCTGCTTTGCATTGCGAGCTGCTGTCTCTTCATACGCCCTCACGGGAGGGCCTGAGCAACGAAACAGGCCCAGGTGACTCGATGCTCGGAACACCGAAGCAGAAAAGACTCGATGCGCGTGCCTCTGTGCGCACGATGCTACACTACGGCTCTTGTGATTGTGCTGCAGCACAACTTAGTGCTCAATGCTTGAAGATAGAGTCTTGCTTCTAGGAGCAGGTTGGAGCAAGACCTGCGAGGCTCTCACTCGAGCTGCCAAAGCATAAAGAACACTTAGCAGCACGTAGTATGCGTAGTCCGAGTCATTTGCAGCGTAAGGTCATCCTAGACCGCTCGGAACCATTTCAAGCTGGCGAAGACATGTCAGGTTTCAAAACGGGCAGTAAGACGCAATCAAGGTGGAAGCTTGGAACCTCCGTGAACTGGCAGACACTTGCGAGATCTAAACCTGGGGCAGCTTGCACAGTTCCAAGTCTGCCGTGCACCAACACATTCAAAGCAATGTTTCGCCGAAATATGAGTACTTGCTACAATGCACTGCAACGGACAGACAGTTCCTCAACAACTCCCAGGTGTTGACGGCTTCATTCGATTCCGACACATCCTGATCTTTTTTCGGCTGGGGAGTGGACGGAGCTACTTCGAGCATGAACGAATTACGGCGAAGGCTTCTTCGCACGCCTGGAGTTTACAGCATCGAGCCCTGAATCCGAAAGAAATCTTTGTCTGCCGGGGTGCGACATCGAACAACCTACCCAGTAAACCCAGATGTTATGCTTTTGCTGCCATGCAGCAGACTCTTTATCGAACGTGCTACTTTCATTCCTGAAGACTGCCGGTGGTTCGTGGCCTATGTACCAAACATGACGCTACGATGGCACAGTCCTTTTGCATGACAAAGCTTGGAGGCTGGGACGTGGAGGCCGGTGCAGGGATGTATCTTCTAGCTGTTTCTACAAGGAAGACTCTCACATGACTGCTCCCTGCTACGGTCGGGCTCGTCTGGGGCCAATTCAAAATTACCACTTGCATCCTCCACGGCAAATACATTATAAAACCAGGCCCGCAGAAACATGGATCTGCGTGCGAGATCCACAGATCTGAATTTCCTGTGCTTGGGTCAACACAGGAGCCAGATGTCCTGCCTGCCGAGCTGCCTAATCATGTAGTACACTCGACAGGCAGTTAAAATGAATGAAGATGAAGCCAAAAGATTCAGACTGAAAGCTTAAGTAGTATGATTAGGACAGATCGGGATGCCACATCCTCTGCGGAAGCTTGCTCCAATTAAGCATGAAGAGGAAATTTACACTGCCAAAAGGCTCAGACAATGCAATGGGGACCACGAGAGTTGTTTCCGTAGAAACTTGTTGCAGTGGCCAGAACGCATGTTCCCATCTTGTCTGCAGTCTCTCCGAACAGTGCCGCTACCTACTAAAGATGTCCAGAGCTCTCACAGGCATTCTACGCGCGGATGGGAAGCATTTCTTGGGTGCGTCAAAGTCTGTCCTTTTGCACCTCTGGATCTTGCAGAGTTTTGGGAAACAGCAATATGGATGTCGGCCGTGGTCCCCAATGCATCAGAAAAGACTCCATGGTAGGTTCTGGATGTGTGAAACAACCTCGGTGCCAGAGCAACTCAGCAGAGCTTGGTGGAATTTGTGTAGCAAGTGTCGGAAGTCGCAAGTGTGGTAATTCGTCTACAGATGTCAACTGCCAGCTATTCGCAGACCTGCTTGCGTGGGTTTACTTCTCGACTTAGACTATGCACATGTTCACTGCCACGAGCATGCTTTCACCTAGATCTTGTGCACAACCGTCTCTCAGCCTCCAGCTGAAATCCTCGATTCCGAAACAACGTCCGGCGTGATCAATGACCAACCCAGAGGCAAGTCGCCATCATTCGGGGCCCTGCAACAAGTCTTTGGCCGCGCCATGAGGACGCGTAAAGTCCGAAGGGACACAGCATGGGTCCGCTGGAAGTGAAGGATGCATCAACCGCGGGCAACCTGGACATGCGGTGGCATGAAGAAGGGTGCACCTTCTCAGAAGCGCCGCGCCCAGATGGCCTCTACACCTGTCAGAATCATCAGCCGCATCACATCATTGAATCTTCGCAAAGCCGACCGCGACCTAGGGAAAAATCGATACACCCAAGGTCAGACCCACGTAACTTCCGACTCCTTTCTTGCATGATGCCTGCTCTTTCAATTGCAGTTGTTGCTGACTTCCCTTGTTCTGCGCTGCTTGCATGATGCTAGCCGAGATTTGGGTATGAGATTACATTCTGGCGCATGTTAGACAAGGGTGCCAAGAGCCCCAACGGGCTTGTTGTTGGGCGTCCTTTGTGGGAGACATGGCAATCAAACGCACCCCAAAATTGAGGCAGCACCAGACCACTTCTACGGTAAGACCGACAACGACAGACGACTACGATAGCTTGGGCTGCTACGAATCTATCTCTATCGGTTGCATTCCCGCTACTCTTTTCTTGGTAGCATCGCTACTAGCGATCTGTACAACAATATTACCCAAGCTACTGATTCTTTTGACGATTGCTTCACGTCGTCGCCATGCAGTAGTACGAGGTTGCTGGTGATGACAAGATCTACCAGAATTGCGACTGCGATGCTTTACGTGGTGGTGTTATCTAGAATCTAGAAAAAGCTTGTAGCCGGTAGCAGTTGCATCAATAACAGATCAATCGTCCCGCAGGATGTCAATGCACCCCTAAGTAAAAGCACTGCTCATTGGTTGCTTGTTTCTCACCCGTCACAAGATGTACATGCAGTTCGCGCAGATGAACATCAGAATGTCTAATGCTTTGGAACTCTTGCGCAATGGATACCAGCAACACTGGTAAGAAAGGCGCCAACGAAACTACTGGCCCAACAGCAGCAACAAGAGCAGAGAATGTGGCAATGATAGTTGCGGAAGATAGGACTGTTGCCGAGCGTTGTACAGTAACTATAAATTGTGTGTGGTAGCGTGTGGACATTCAAAGCAATCTGCAATGAAATCATCAACCTCGTTAGCTCATCTGTGCCCAAAATTCCACAATGTTTTCATCACACTCATTAGATGGCCAGATGGCGTTGCGGAAGCCTCGTCCAGGATGGGCTTGATCTCCTGCTCATTCGCCTGCCGAATTTTTTTGGAATCCACGGCCCATCATAGCCTAGGGCCTATGTGCTTCTACCACTGTGTCCAAGCTCGAGCCCCTCTCGTGCTCCATCCTCCAAATCCAGGTCATGCGGGATCATCTTGTCCGTCACGCTGGACTGCAGGTCGGGAGAGCTTAGCGGCTTAGCATTTGAGAAGGGCTCAAGTGATATCTTCGAAGCCACTTCCAGTTCACCGTGCCTCCGGACATTCCATCTGGCAGAGGTGCTCCTTCCACCCCTCAGAAGAGATGCTGCCACGACCAGCTGTCAGCAGAGCCCATTCGAGGCCGCGGCTGCAAAGGCCCGCCGGCTCTTGACTGCAACGAGCACCAATAGCAGCAGCACCACAACTAGAACCTCGGGACTGGGGGATACTTTTCGAATCCCACTAGAGATCACCAGCCAGACCCAGCTTCCGTCAACTTGTCATACTGCTTTTCCGTCATGGTGCCCAAGAGTGCAAGCAAGGCGCCAAAAGTGCCGGGGTCAGAGACTGAGCACCTCGCCGCAAGGTCAGGCACCAGCACTAGCGGAAAGCCCTCACTTCAGGTTTAAGTCACACCCTGAGAGCAATTCCCTGAAGCTTGGCCTGCGAGCTGACCCTGGGAAGAAAGTTGTACGAGACGCTGTCTCAGGTGGCCCTCGCTGTCCTTGGCAACAACAATGCTTGTATGCGAATACAGAACATATCTAAGCTGTCCGAGATGAATCCAGTCCGTGCGTCCGGACGAACTGAGGTCATGGCTACATAGTACTTCTGATTGAAGCCAGTTTCCACCACTTTCTGCGGCGGGGATGCAAGCACAAGCTGAACCAAGTTTTTCAGGGTAGCTGAAACACAATCTTCACGGTCTTCGAGTAAATGCTTTGGGTGCTGCACGATTGCCCGCGTGCCTGGACGATGTTACCAAGCTCCTGCCTGGAATGCCACTGGCTCAGTCAATCGGTGAACCTGCAAAGCCTGCAAGCCTGATACACTACAAGTCTGGGGGCTGAACCCGAATTTGACGCCAGAAGATGGGTCCTGATGGACACAAGCCCAGAAAGGTTGCAAAGGTGTGTGTGTGTGTGTAGAAAGACTGAGTGATCGGAAAGAGGCACCACTACGGTACAGTAGCCAGTGAAAATGCACATGTTGAAATTCGCGAACGGCACAACAAGTTCGAAAATACTTGCCTATTTCAGATTTTCACCCATTTTCCCCAACAGCTTCTCCAACAGAATACCGCTTCATCTCCCGCACCCCGAATCACCAAATATTCTCTCAAATAGCATACCACGATTCAACCAGCCACCTCGCGTCCGACTCTTTAATTCTGAATTTTCAACGAGCGTCATAACACAGCCCTCACCCCAAAAATCGCACCATTTTCCCCTTAAACACTAAACAAGCTTTTCCACCTTCTTTCAGAACTGCACCCCAAGAGCACTGCTCCACAACCTTTTCATCAAAACCCACCCACTTGCCGCCCTCACAACAACTATTGATCCACGGCCTAGCCTGATTTACCACCCGAAGACAGGCAACGTCCTTTTCATGGAACATGCTACCCTCGGACCCCACCCTGGGGTAAAATCTATCTTGAGATCTCAACCCAATACTGATCTATCTAGGCGCCATGCTCCTAGCTAGGCAAGGGAGGTATTGCAGAATGTGGGTTAAAGTTTGGGGTTAAGGATTCTCCGAAGAACTTAGATTGGAAGGCTGGCATCAAGGATGCGACGAGACGCTTACGCACACGTTTTTCCGAAATCGGCGAGTGAGGTCATCGGCCACTGCCCATATGATGTCTGAGACCTGCTTGATTGCGTCTTCAGAGAAAGAGCCCCCGATGTCCTTTCTGATTGCTTTGATGTTGCAATCATATTGGCTACCCTTGGTTGTTTGCAACAACCACAGCGTGAGGCTCTCGTCCTCACTCCTTGTCACGAGGAAGAAGTCGGCTGCGGCGAAGTTCCCCGAGTGAAGTCAACACAGCTCGTCAGCATTTTTGTTTCTGATCTTTTGGTCCTTTGAAGCAGATGCAATTGGCACCCGCGCTTGGAAACTGGGAACTTGCTGCTTCCAGACAGTTCCAGCAGCTCCCAAAGGTTTGCAAGTTAGTGTGCGTCGCATCTGTCCCTTCCCGGTCTGTGTGCTGAGAACCATGACCTCAAAGATATCTGCAACCAACTGCCCAAGCGGCTTACTGTCACCAACTTGGCCCGGGCCTCGTGTCTGGATGCTGAAGCGCCTTGACGACTTCCTGCTTTGCAACTTCTGAAGCAAGAAACTGCTCGGACACAGTCTTCACGGGACTGTCGAAGAAGCTCTCTGACGGCATCTTCCAAGGACTGCATCGACTCCTTTGCTCCTGCTGCTGCGCAGCCAGATCACGGAGCCAAGCAAAGCATGCGCCTTCTGGACATCTGTCTCGTCTTTGAAGGAAGCAAAACATGCCGGCACTCGATCAGCTCTTCAAGGGTGCACATAGGCATGAAGCGCCGTGTGCTGTGAGAGGACCCCTGCCACTCCTGCCCACACTGGAGAAAGTCACAAGACCAGCGACACCCACCAACACCCAACAACCCAAAACCCGACTAAGCAACCGAATCAACTAACCTTATCGGGTAACCTTACGAGGAAACCCATCTTGGGGGGAACAAAAAACTACCCTACAACCCAGGAGCCAACCCCTCAGCCCAATGAGTAAACCAGTCAGCTAAGCCGATCGGGGGAAGCCTATCGGGGAAGCCTACGATGAAAGCGTTTCAGAATCGCTTTTGCCAAGGAGCGGGTTCCGGTGGAGCAGCGTGCGTTGCAGCGCTGACACTATCCGCAACCGCTTCTTCTTCTCGAGGATAATGTCTTGCAATGCATGACCAAGGAAAAAGACCCACGTCCTCTGCAGCGCTGATGTCTTGTAGTGACTAAAGCGCTCTTGAATTTTTTTCCTCTGGTCCTCCGTGCACAATCCGTCCACTTGTGTGCTTAGCCATTCAAGCACATCATCTGGTGCAACCTCCGACAACCTCTGCTTCTTCAAAGCAGGACTTTCCACGGCAGACATGGTATTTGGGGAGAGCTCCAAGTGCGGAACACTTGCAGGTATGCTGGTTGTCGCCCAAACAGCTCTGAATCTAACATTGGAAGATGCAGGTGGGCTAGTTTTCTCGGAACCGAACCACAAGCAGAAACTCCATGACACACACAAGAGGTGAAGTTAAATGTTATATAACTTGCAAAAAATCACAACCCAAACTGTGCAATTGCCCCACCACCAACCCACAAGCAACGAACCCACTGAAAATTTACAGCTTCTCAATGGTCGGGCAACGTGCAACTCAAGTTGCTTTTTCCCGGGATATCTCACTTGATCTGAAACTTCAATGTCGGGATAAACCCGACTCCATCTAGCATTCATGCCTATATAAAGTTCGTTTAGCTTTTAACTCGTTGCTTGGTTTTCTGGCATCTTTGGGGTGAAGCCGGTCGCAGAAAGCTTCCGCTAATATATGTTACTAACCTTGGATTATAAAAACAATCCTTCCACTGAATGATGTCCTTTTCCGGCTTCAATTCGCCAATGTAATAATTTTTTGACTGTTCTATTCGGATGCGCCCTAGTTCGGTTCTGATGTTCTATGCTCCGTTCCTGTAAATACTTCTGTATAGCCTCCTTCTTTCATTGCGGCTTCATCGTTGGAAAAAACCATTGTGGCTCCTTCCTCATTTTATGTAATCATTCAATCATCCCACTAGCTACATTTTCCTCCTTGTTACTTTGAATAGGCACGACATGCATGAACAGGTCAAAGATACCAATCATTAGCACACCTACCTGATAATTCTTGGTTGTCCAAGCATTAATGAAGAACAAGTCCATGTGATACTCCCGTGCAGTATGAAGAGCAACAAAGCTGTTTGAACCGACGGGTTTGCGCTTCTGTTCAACATTCTTCCTAAAAACTCGTTGATATCGGACATTGTGATGGGGTTATCTTACACCCGTGCTTCTTCCAAACCCTGCGCGACCAAAATAAATATCATGCACACCGTTTTTGCTAAGTGATAAAAGCCATTTAATATATGGAACTAAATGGTCATCTTTCATCAGCCATCGGCGATGTGATCTTGAAGTTACTCATATCATATTTGGGTGTGCCACGCTTTGCTTCCGAAGGCTGTCTGGCATTCATAATTTCTGATAACATGTCGTCTCATCCGGTTGCGCATTGCTTCATATCCACGAACTGTCCTTTTTTGATTGCGTCGGGGCGTGGATTCCCTCTTTCCATCATGTCTACGCTTGTTCTGATACAATCTGCTGCACATGACAAGTTGCCTCTTGATTTCATCCATTGTCATATCCTCAGGATATTTACTCATGTTGGAAATGTACTGTGTATAACTTTACACCTTCAGATCGATATCCAGCTACGATAATATTATGTGTATACATATACATACATAAATATGTAATACAAAATCCTTTGGAAAATGCACTCTTGAAGAAAACGAATATACAGTTTAAGTACATTGGTATATGTCCACAGCCATTAGGAGAAATACGGAAGCGCTACAAACATTGTATAACAATAGAATCTGTAGAAGAAACCGCGTCCCCCAAGCCACCAGAACCAAAGACCAAAACATAATCAACCTATATTCAGATCGTAAGATCGCACAGTTCACTACAGCAGACACTTTGATTAGGAAACTCACCACAGCAAAAACAGGCACAGACAAATTAAGCAGGGAACGGTCACAACATGTAGAAAGAAAACTTTCACAAAGAAATCAAACTAAACCAGGAGGGGAAAACGATCGCTGAAGATAGCACTTCTTGGAAGATTAAAACGACATAGTTAAAACTAACCCACAAGATAGCGAAGGTGTTGATGCAGCGTCTACTGAGTGGGGATCAAGAAAGTCTCCCCCAGACGAGAGGTTAGAAAAAGTGAGGAGGATGTCGAAAGGATAGACAAAGATGGAAGCATTTTACAGAATAATCTAAGTACTATGGGTTATTCTGAAAAATACAACCTAACTTGGTTTGACAGTGTATAGTTATATCACCCAAATGCAGAAGGAAGTAAGCCCAATGCCCCATGTGTGCCTTGTAATAACCTGCAGATTGAGAAGCAAAACATAAGATTTCGGAAATGATATCAAATCGTAGTCGTTTCGTTACATCTTAAGGAACTGGTGCAAATTATCCTGTCACATTATGAAAAGTTGCACAATTATGAATATAGTGCCAGTAAGAGAAGATAAGTTTTGAGTTGATTTTGGAGAATATAGTGAGCCAGGTACCAGCATTACAAGGACATATTCTGGGTGTAAGTAAGTCAAAGATATTTGTTGTTTCAAACGATCATACTGCACTGGTAATTAAAACCTTGACTTCTTCTGAATGCTTGGAGAAGTATGTCAATAATGGTGATCCACTAAATCGTAACAGCATCATTTTCTGAGGAAACGACAACCTGAACACATACGAAATGCAAGCCAATCACATTGCTTAATACACAACCTGAAGAGAAACGATTTAGATTATGATTTTGAGATTACCGAGTTGCGGAAGTCCACACCGGTGTATTTCGATACTTTTGATGAGGAAGATTGTGACAGCATGTGGCAACACATTCAAAGGCTAGAAAGCAAAGGTGAAGAAGACCGGGATCGAAGAAATCAATACTCAAACATGATTGCGCACATTGAAACTATTGGTAACTCAGAAGGCAATGATTTTACTAAGCACTTAGAAGGAAAACCTAAACACGCAAAGAACTGGAATACAGTAAGCATTCAGGAGATTGAAGCAGAGTATGATCATCCCATAATGCCAAAATAATGGTCAGTTGCTGTTCCCAACAGGGGCAGTATCATAATGTAACAATAACTGCTTGTGAACTATATCTACATTACACTTATAGCATGAACGGAGAATCCAAGAAGCTAAAGCCAATGCTTAACCCTTAACCCCAAACCCAACTCTAATTCTACAAGACCTCCTTTGCTTTTTTGGACTATGGCACCACGCGTAAAGTGATGGAGTTTCGTCGAAACTTTACCTAGGAAGATACGGGCATTGGGAATAAGATAATTCCCTAAGATTGTGTTTTATCTGCTTGGGGTGGTTCCAATAGTCGGCAGTAGGCAAGGTATGCCCTAACTCAAAGTACCCCTCTGTCTCCCGCCCTCGCTCACCCAGCGTGTCCGTAATCAACTTCTGGTAGCCGCTCACCGTCTGGGCCATGTCCCTCATGGCCTGTCTGGATGTTAGATTTGCAGGTGAGCTTTGATGAGGATCTCGCAAGTGAACTCCAGCCTCGGACTTGCCCAGTGGGTTTGAGGGCTGCGGAATGTGCAAGTTGAAGTCGACCCCCTTGCCCATGCCCTGGCACGAGGTCACATCCTCAATCGCTTGACGCAGCACCTCCTCAACTTCTGCTTCGGCCGACGTTTGCGGTTGTAGCCGTTAAATGTAGTGGCAACAGCAGCAACAGCAGCAGCAGCAGCAGCAGCAGCAGGAGTAGTAGTAGTAGTAGTAGTACTACTACTACTACTACTACTACTACTGCTACTACTATTACTACTACTAGTCCTCGTAGTCCGCTTGCTATGTGTATGTCCGATAGTATGTCCTTCTTAGCCAGCAACATGACGCAACACCGACAGGCGGTGTCATGAATCTTTTCGGAGTGGGAGCCGAGCCAAGCTGCACCGAGCTTCGGCTACAGGGAATGTCGCTCGCATCGCGATGACAAGGCCCCTAGACGCTAGACATACACGTTCCACAAACTCGCCAGAAGATCGGCCACCGCATCCTTGATTGCCTGAATGTCGCCGGCGCCTGTCAGCCATGCACAATTTGCCCAGAAGGGGATGTTTGCATAGACCAGAATTGAAGGCGAAGGATTGCTATGCTTTGCACCAGGGCTCGAGCTCCACTAGACTTCCCGGATCCGACTCGTGTGGCTTGATATGGCTTGATGAAGACTTCTGAGACAGCAGTGTGAAGACGATTCCTGCTGTGATCGTCTGGGCCCCGAACTAAGGTCGCACCTCAGCTGCATGTGTATAACAAGGGCGCAAACACCTGAAACGTGAAAAAGAAAGATCCCCCGTCTCAGAGAACCAACCTTCATACACCTCGCTTGGTCAAGTGCTTGCCCTGTCTGCAATGTCACAAAGCCACGACACTCCTCACACTGTCTGAAACACCCTCTTCACACTCTTCTCAAGCAGACCCGCCTTTCTTTGACTGTGCAATTTCCTATGAATGTAGGCTGCTACCCCTGCTTGTGTCTTTCTCACAGCAAGAAGGTTTCCTTCTGCGTTGATGCAAAATACTTGAGAAGAGGCCACGAAAGCTCGGGCAAAAAAAGGAACCAGAGTCGACGGAGCTCGGGCTGCATGGATGCAAGCACGTATGTAGTCCCATGAAGTTGAAACCTGCAACATGATAGCATTATTCTGCTTTACACTCATGTAAGCACAAAACGCAAGTTGCCACGTTGCCTAAATTCTTAAACAGAAGGACCATGATGGACCTGAGGAGGGGGGGCAAAGGGCGGGAACCAAAGGAGGGGGGACCCACCCCCCGACCTCATGCGATATTGCGCTGACCTTGAGGTCCCCCTCTTATTGGCGCTAAATCAATCATTTGCCGGGTGGCGCAGGGGGGGGGGGGCCCTCCCCCTCCCCCCTTTAACTATTGTGAAAGGACCAGAGAAGGTCCTGCACGCAATTTTGACCCAGTTCATCCTAGTTCTCTACTACCTGAGTGAATGGTAAACGACAACTCCCGCAAGCTCCACAGAGCTAGCTTTCGTGACATCTGCCCGACCTCATACTGCATGAACATCCCTCCAATACCAGCGATGTGAAAGTATGCAAGCCCGGCTGAGTGTTGCCTTCCGACCCTGCGAACATGACAGTTGCAGAGCGTAGTATGAGGCTAGGTGCTGCACCAAACTTTAGCATGGACTACATGATCGATGAAGGGAGGCAGGAATTGAGGTCGAGGTTTTCTTCACATGTACTACTTCGCCATCTTGCAGCTTCGGAGCGACTTCTGTACCTGCATCATCTGCATTCCCATCCACCTGGCGTCATGCTAGCCAAAAAACAGAAACTGCCCCGACTGATGCAGTAAGCGGCATTCCTTGGAGAAGTTCAAACTTCCCTCTGATCCAAGATCCTCGCGGAATCAGTGAAGCCATCTTCTCCTTCTCCGCCTGTCAGTCGGCCAGGTATGCTCGCACGATTGCTGTGTTACTTCACCACTGCGGGCACCATCTTCCCACCTTAACAAATCTGACGACTGCTTCAAGAAATAAACCAATCTTAAAAAGAGCAGCTGTCGAATCGGCCTGCGTCTGGGGCATGCCCCCCTTCGTGTAGAGGCCCATGATGTGGGCCATCTGAAGGCAAAGGCTCAGGTAGCAGCTGCAGTCGCCGTCACAAGCGTTGTGCTAGCGGTTTTTTTGGTAGTGGTCGTGGCAATAGTAGCCGCATTCATCGTGGTCGTGGTCGCGGTTTTGGCTGTGGCGGCAGTGGCAGTAGCAATAAGAGCAGTAGGTACGGGTAGGAAACCGGCACGTTCCTAAGCCCTGCTTTTTCGCCTATTTATCTGCGGCGTCTTCTCGGGGGGGCTTTTGCCTATTCAGCCTCGCGAAGATCTTCTTCTCTGTCATGTCGTGTTCGCTCTCGGCAGGGCTTCGCGCTTTCAAATGACGTGGTGTTTTCCGAGAGTCGCTTCGCTTCAGAAGTTCGCTAGCTCTCTATCGAAAATGCTCTCGCTTTTGCACCGGCTCTGAGAGGGTGGAGGCATGCAAATGATGTATGGACTGCTTTACAGCAGCACAACCAGCAACCACCATTAGCACCAATACCACGACAGTGAGGAGAGCAAGCCCCGACGACAACGACCAAAACGACCACCACGACCGCCGAGATCACCACGACCGTCACGCCCACCAGCAGCCCGACGACGACGACTACAGTAGTACTTGCTTCTTGCTCTGCTCATCCAGATCGCTTACTGGAGCGCTTGCTTTACATGGATGCTGGCGACGGGATCATGATGATGATCGCACTTCTTGGCATTGGCGATGATGATTACTCTGATGCGACAGCAGGACTCAACGACTGAGCACATTGCATTCTGAAAGGTTCCAGCATTGTCGCCCAAGCACTTGTTCAGGTCAATCTTGATGCCATTCTGAGCGAGACACCACATCAACAGTTTCAGAATTGGACTGCAGCCCTACGAGGTGTTGGTTTCATATCTCACACTGAGCAGGCTCGAGAGTTGCGCACTCCTGGGTCTCCGACTGGCTTCTCCGGCGTTCTGATGGTAGCTCTCATGCCCTCGCCTGTAGGACTCTGGGTGACAACTATCAAAGAAGAGAAAAAAGTTGCTCTGCAGCGAGATCCGGGCCGAAGAAACCATCCATGAAGCCACCCTTGGGGCACTCAGATAACTCTCCCCTCAGCATGAACATGCATCACACTCATGATTGTGGCAGCTGACCGGCAAAGTGGGATACGCCCGGTTCTTTCTCCAAGGCCTCAGTCCTCAGACCGGTGAAGCCTACCAGAGAGACTCCAGCTGCTGCTTGACGCGAGCAAGATCAGCCTTAGCTGCTGTTTTTGTGCCCTTACTTCCGAAGAAGAATCCGGAGACACCGGAATTCGCCTTCACGTCCTGAGCATCCTGAAGAGCTGCCTTCCAAAGCTCCAACATCCTCATGAAGTGCTGCAGGCCCTCACCGCAGCGTTTTGGGTCCTGCTGAGAGTGAAGAGGTCTGGGACAAGTTGGAGTCTTGAAACTCAGACTGGATTTCTCCTCAGAGTGGAAGTGGTACTTGCTCAGGAAGGTATTGATCTGCTGTATGATGAATGGCTTGGGCATGTGCACGCCCGCGAGGAAAGTGAAGTCTGTAATGTTGGGGCAGGCCTCAAGCTGCAAGGCATCTTTGCAATGCTGGTCGTAGCGGCTGCGGTTGAAGTGGTCTACTCCACCGTAGGCACCAATGCTGGTGATGTTCCTGAGCATTTCGTATGAGTCGTCGTGGAACCTGCTGTCGCTGGTGGGGTAGTCGGTCGAGGCGGTAACACAGCAAAGGATGCTGCTGCCGCCACCCCAGTGACTCAAAGTTCCTGAGCCCTGGTCATGGCGCCGAGCCTCAGGGCGCAGAAAAACCAGGAAGAGCACTGCATCGCACAACTTCATGGCCACACCACACCAGCGAGTTCAAGCACGGGATTTGGCAAAGGACCAACTAAAGCTTTGAGCCAGGCTAGGCAAATGCACGAAGGAACACCAAGGTGCACCAGGCTTGAGCAGCCGAACTTTCATCGATATGCACATGAGTGGTGCCACTCTCCCGGCATAAAGCTCAGGGTGCCGCCGTGACATTCGCAAGGGACTCCTTCGGTGGGAGCGGGACCTTGCATTCAGAGCATGCAGCACGTACGAAAGCCGCATGCTCTGTCTCTCAAGCCTGCACACTTCTCACTATCCCGGCACCGAGAGCTGAGACCGGCCTCCGGCGTGATGCTGTCAGGGTTGCTGAGCAGAAACTCTCGCATCACCTGCTACGAGTTAGCGCTCTTGATGGCATGGTGGAAAAAGGGCAGAAGCCCGCGTGTACGAGAGGCGTCTTCATCCAAGGCACGGTGCCAGTTGCAGTCCCGAACTGATCAGGTTTACCATCATGGTACGCAGTGATTGCATCCTCGGCTCCAGACGGCACGAGATCAAAATTTGTATCTTCACGCCCAGAGCCGCAATCCCCTGCTCCAGGAAACGCTGAGCCTCAAGCTGCCATGTGGCCGAGGGCTTTTGGGCCATTGGCCACCATAGCCTTCTGCATCCATGCAGGGTTCCTCAGGTGATCATGGAACCAGCTCAAAAGGTGACGTTCCGCAGAGGCATTGGCGTTGGCACATCTTTTGGCAGGGGCTCCAGACTTTCTCACATCGTAAGCACTCAACCACCAGAAGTATGACTATATGATTTTGATGTCAATGGATGACTTAGGACTAGGAGACAGAACGAGGCCACCAAGAATCTGCGCACGCGCTGCAGCGGTGTGCAGCAGTTGCTGGGCATCGCCTGCACTGAGTCCAAGCTAGTGGTCTGCGAATAAATAAACGATAATGATAAGAAATCGCAGATCCAAACCTAGCTGGCTTAATGTCCATGCACATGTCATACGCGGAGAGCACACAACAGGCATCAAGAGGCCTTTCAGACATCTCTGCATGACCTTGTGGCTCAGACCGCCAAGCTCCTGCACCTCGTAGTATGGTCACGCATGAAGCACTAGCGAGACCATGTGCGACTGCAAATGTGTGCTTGCACAAGTCCGAAGGTTTTTGGTCGCCATGCCAGTGCTGCAGAAACGCCAGTGATGTAAGCTGGGCAAGCCGCCTGCTTGGCCAACTGCGCTGCCTGGGCCGCTCCCTGCATGCGAGAACCGGGTGGCGACGACAAGACACTGACAGCAACCCCAAACAAAGGAAAGCCTTATCCTTCACCAGAGATCAAACTTTCTCAGGCTCTCACACAGAGCAAAAATGCATGGCACACCGCAAACCTCACGTGAAAGGCTGAGCTGAGAAGCCGGCCCCCATCATCATCATCTGGGCGAGTTAGGACGCTTTTTCGACGGTGAGCAGGCACGCTTCCCCATGCCCCTCCATGTAATGGAAAGACCCAGAATGTGAACCTTGCAGTGCCTCGATTCTTCTTTCTGCGTTGCTTCGGCTCAAACTGATTGCAATGCGCTGTTTGTGGTTTGCTTTGCCCCTGCGCTGTCTCCCTGTTCCCGGTCGACCTGCCGCTCGCCAACTTGTCACTTCCCTGGCTTGAACGGATGCCTGGCTCCTCCATCGTGTATGCCTGCTTGCATGCTTGATTGCTGCTCACTTGACCATGGGCTTGCTTCGATCTGCATATTCACCTGTAGTAGTTGTACCTATTTGTTTATGAGGTGTTGCATGCATGCCTTTGAAGGGAAACTTACAGGTGTGCTTGCTCATTCCTGATGTCACGTCCCTCTGTGCATCTACTTCACTGCTCGTGTAGTGCTTGGCGAGTAGTACGTCGAAAACGTTGGTGCTGCAGCTTAGTCTGTTGAGTGCTTCACTCTCCTGTATTCACTTATTCCTGTTCGCACCCTTTGCTGAAAAAAAAAGGTATGCTGTGGTTCCTCGCTCCCTTGTTAACATCTCAAACTGAGGCGGGCTGTGGGTTCACTGTTTCTGGAACTTACCTCTTGGTTTTGCTTGGTTGCCTCTTCACGTGCACGCTGGATATCTTAGCTTCAAGATCGCATGCTTACAAACTTCTTTGTTAACATTAGGTATTCAATGCTGGGACATGAGTGCGGTTTTATGGCCGCGCTCAGTATAAACCGCGAAGCAATGCAATTCGAGCACATGCCCAGTTTGTGATTGGCCGAAAACGGCACATTGGGTCCCAGCAGGGTCCATTCCGCCGCCACCTCACAGGGAATGACATGATCATGTGTAGAGGGCAAAAGCACAATGGAAGTGAGGGCATGCGCAGCCAGAAAGCATTTTTCATGGTTCTGAAGTTCTGAAAAGCAGGGGCTCGCACCGCCTCCCATCCCCGGCATGCCTCAGCTGGACAGCACATCCCAGCAGGTCCCAGGATCGATGCCGAAGGGAGCCGTCGGCACCGTGTCAAGCACCTAACTCCCTCGATGCTGCAGTGCCTTAATGGGTGAGCTTCCGAGTCCGCAGCCCATTCCACCCATGCCACCCATTCCGCCCATGCCCATTGGCATTTGCAGCCGTCGCCCCTCGCAGGAAACAATGCAAACAAGCCGCACCCCTGCCCCGCAAAGACTGGAGGATGCCTTGCCTGTGCCATCCCAAAGATGGCCATGGCATCTTGCACCTCTCAGCTGAGAGTGCACAAGGGCAGCCAATTACAGCAGTCGTCACGTGCCGGCAACTGCTGCTTGGCTTCAGCTTCAAGTCTGGCCTGACATCTCTGGCAAACCTGTAAAACAGCATGTTGACCCCTGAACTGGTGAAAATCCTTCGACCTTCTCTCAGACTCAAACCTGACACAAGCGTCACTGCCACAGACCCTAAACCACAATTTTAAGCCAGAGTCGCACTACCAACGTTTGTGGCAGGCGCGGGTGCAGGTGCGGGCGCATGCTCCTTCCGGTTGCTGGGAGGGGCTTCGATTCGGAAATACAGGCAAGACTCTCGACAGTGATTAAAGGTCAGGTGTTTGCGACATTGGTCCCTCCCAAATCCAATCCACTGAACTCACACCATTTGTGAACGGCTCTTTCGTTGACTGAATTTGAACGATCAGAATGGTGCTGGTGGTACAGGAAGCACTGTTTGTTGATTTCGGGTTAAAGCTTTCGACAGGACCCAGATGAAATCTCCTCTGTTTTGGGAGCAGGGTGTACGAGGGTACGGCCTACGGCCGCTGCTTCTCCTGCTGGATCGACCACAGGGCCTTGCCTGGGAGTTTTTCCTGGTCCGATACTTCTCCGGGAATTTGCAAAATTCGCAACGAGTACCTTCCGTTGCTTCTTCATGGGCCCACCAGCATGCGAAGATGGCTCCCATGGGGCGAAGCGAATGAAGCGACACAGGACGAGATGCAAAGTGTGAGATCAAAGTGACGGGATCACCGATGAGGCAGGCTAAGGATGACTTCCCGAATGCTGGCCGCAAGGACGGCGCTACCAGGTCATTGACCGCTTCAAAATACTCACGTGGGCAGCCGGCTGCCAGCCACAGCCACTGCTGGCAGGTCATAAGGCTCCATTCCGTTCAACCGCGGGCGAGACCATAGGCTCAACGAGGGATCGACCGGGACGTCTCTCCAGTCCAAGCGCCGGCCGGTCCACATGCCCCACAGCACTCCTGAGCACACCGCTTTCCAGCCTGAAAAGAAACTGCAGATCTCCACAGGCCTTTGGAGAAGTCTTTGTCGCTGAGAGCCACTGTGCCAGCACCACATGCTACACTGAAACATAACTGCCGGTAACAGTCTTGCTCAAAGGCGAGGAAAACTTGCTACCAACAGCGCAATTGAACCCGAGCTGCACATCAGTAGTTAAACCTTCACCCGACACGTTCCAGTTCGGGAACGAGAACTGCTTTCCTTTTTGCAATGAAGGTACTCGAAAATTCAACTGCTCGAGAACCTGAACAAACTCGAACAGAGTAGACAGGGCTGCCCTGCCTAGGAGCCGTAAGCTCGAGTCTGCATTCAAGGACAACTTGCAGGAGTTGCAGCTCATTCGGCTACAACAGGGCAGCACCAACAGCACGCACATGAATCCGCATGACTCTCCAAAAGCACTTGCAGTTTCAATTTCCCCGGCTTCCCCAGGCCTGGTTCACGAAGCCTGCACGAAGGCTCGTGCATTAGGCTTGTAGTCACGTTGTTCCCACAGCTGTGAAAACGACTGCTTTCGGACTGAGGGAGAAAGCGCAGGGCCCGGCCTTTGAACATATTGAGCGGATTCGGTGCAGGTTCGGCACCCTGGTTCTTGGAGTCGCCGCCACCGCCACCCTAGCCAACTCGGACTTCTCACACAAAGAACTTCAGAGGCCATCAGCACACGATTCGAATGACAATGTCTGCTAGGCAGACCCCGAACATATCGTCGAACATGGAAGCGGTGTCATCCATCATGGTCTTCCCTGCCTGGCAAGGAATCGGTTCAAGGGTTGCTGTTCCTGTGACCAGCAACGCCACTGAAAACTGCAGACTTGCAGGGCTCACTCGAAGGATTAGCAAAGTCAGCTGCAAGGACCTTCCATTCGTCCGGCGTCGACCTAATGCCCCGATCAAGCCCCCGGATCTGAGGACAAAGCCCACTGCAACACCCAAGTCTAGAGATTTCAGTCAGCTCAGCCTTCTTAATATTAGCCTCAAGTGCTACCAGTGAATGCCCCTGCGCAACACTCCAATTAAGGAAAGCCAGCAGCACGTCCGGCTTGTTGGCCTGCTGTGAACGACAGTTTCTGGTTTCAGATTCACAGATATTCACAGGAGACGCTCTGCAGAGAGTCTGCGGAGGAGGCGGGGTCATTCCAGCTTTTGAATCACGGTCTTTGCAACATGTGGAAGCTAATGCCTGAGGAGTCATTCCTCCCAGTGCAGGCATTCCTCCGGGCTGTTGCCTGGCACGGTCGTTCCTTGTTTTCATGCATCTTCCACTGATCTCTGCACGGAACTCACATTCAAGCAAATGGGTCTGCTTCACCCGACATTCTGCATGTTCATAATCTGCTCGCCAATCATGACAATATTCTGGGCTACCTGGCCACTTACCGCATGGCAACACGAACACTTTCTTGGCTGACATTTACTCAAGAAACAAGATAGCAAAAATGCTGAGGTCAAAGCGGCGGCTGCCTGGCCTAGGGATCAGCCAGCCAAGTGAACAGTGAATGCCAGCATGTCTGAAACATCATCCGCTAAGAACACAACTGGACTGCTGCGAGTTTCAGACAACGCAAACAGATCTCGATGACGAGTGCAAACAACATAATGTTTCAGGCAGGTCAAAACTGGCGACTTCATGTTACCGTAGCTGATCACCGAATATCGGCAAGACAAATTGCATCTTAGACAGAGTCCGAAGTGAGAATGGCGAATGCCTGAGCTGGGTCTCATACTGCCCATTGCACCGGTCCCATCAATGAGACATTGGCGCTCACCTGGCACTATGAGTCGTGCAGAGCATAACTGCGGTGATGCAACCAGCAGTCAGCAGTCTTTATGAAAGAATCACAGACACCTTGCTGGAGCTGTTGATTCGCGAGGAAAGAGTGAATCATGCCTCGCCGCAGTTGCGGTGCAGTAATTTCTCCAACAAAACTGACGATACCGCAAGCTCAACAATACCTCTTTAGTCGGTCAATGTGGCAAAACTCCGTGCGTCGCGCATGCACCGGAGTTTGCAGCCCGCCTTGAAGAACAGTTGCTCCATTCTGGCAGAGGCCGGGACAGTGACACGGAGCAAATGCAAGAGCTCACACGAACTGGGTAGCGCCGAGAGCAGCACCGTTGGAGTGAGGGCGAAGCCCTTCGCCCTGGGCTGTCACCACGATCGATGCGACACAGCCAGAGATACAGAGAGAGACGGAGAGAGAGAAGGGAAGG
>CAJNDV010000049.1:0-13030 GCA_905221635.1 Symbiodinium sp. CCMP2456
CTATAAACCCCTAAACCCTAAAAACCCTAAACCCCTAAAAACCCTAAACCTTAAACTCCAAAAAACCCTAAACCCTAAACCCCTATAAACCCTAAACCCTAAACCCTAAACCCCTAAACCGTAAACCCCTAGACCCTAAACCCTAAACCTCCAAACCCAAAACCCCAAAGCCGAATCGCTGGAGCCTTGTGCCTTGGGGCTGTTACGCCCCAAGGACTTTTCTAGGAGAAACCCAACTCAACTTAAAGGGCTTTAGGGTTTAGGGTTTAGGGTTTTAGGGTTTAGGGTTTAGGGTTTTAGGGTTTAGGGATTCGGGGTGTTGTCCTTACCATTATGGTACCCTAGCGGAACTAAAGTTTATGTTTGGGGACTGTTATAAGGTTTATAGTACCCCAGACCAGTTGAAGGATACCTACTGTGCTGCTAGGCAAATCAGTTCGGGGCTCTGCAGACCTGGACGACACGCATGCGGCACACGACAGCAGACGTCCATGTGCTAGAACATAACTTACGTTGCCTACCGCATACTCTCAAGCCGAAAACGCTGAACAACACCTAGACGTCAAACGCCTAAACACGACAACCTATATAGCTCCTAAGCTCTATCCCGAGAACCCGATTGCTTCGTTTTCCATTCGGCTCACCATGCACTTGAGGTTCCGAGGTGAGACTGGATAGGGGCTGCACGGGTGCGGGCTTTCTGCGGGCCTTAAACGTCCTGATGGGGGCTGACTCTAGGGTGCCTAAGGCTTAGAATGGGGGCTTTCGGGCATACCACTGTATATTCAGGAACCCGCAGGAAATAAGTAATACTATTGTTGAGGCTCTTGCACTACTGGTTGTGGATGGGGGTTTAGGGTTTTGGGCCTGAGGTTTAGGGTTCAGGGCGAGCTTCCGGACAGGTTTGCCTTTCGGGTGTGCCCGCAATGAGTATTGTAAAGCGGACGTTATTGAGACCTCCATATTGCATGGAACTTGCTGGTGGCACGGCCCAAGCGATATTATTGGAGGTGCCGGCTTCATGTGGGTACTCCTTGGGGACATGCTTCAGGGTTGCCGGCCCCTAGACCCTAAACCCTAAACCCGGGTGCTTTTTCGGGGTGTTGGTCCAACTTGCGCTCAGCACAGGTCTCAGTTGGCGCGCCCGGGCTGCCTCGGAAAGGAGCAGGCAGTTTGTCATAAGACTTACGGTTCAGGGTTTAGGCTTTACTTATCATGCTCCAGCTCACTGACATAGCCGGAATAATGATGGCTGTTCTATTCAGCATGAGTCCCACAGCAAAAAAGCGACAACACTTGTAATGTTCCTGTTCTTACTGGCCATGACCAGAGCAAAAAGAAAACAGCTCGATGGGAAACAGCGTCATGTGAGGGAGTGGCTAGTCAGAACAGCTTTGTTCGCCGGTTATATATATATATATATATGTACATACATATACACATGTATATATATATATATATACATGCACATGTTTATTTACTTACAAGCAGGAACTTGAAGGAACCATAATGGTTCACAGCCCCGAATGACACCAGCCAGTTCCTTGGTTGATGTTCCTGCCTGCTGACGAACGCACAGTTACCCCTAGGCCCTAAAGCAGTGCCTTTTGGGGTTCATGTTTAGAATCCTATAAGTTAATCCCCAAAAGGAACTACTATGGGGCCTATAGGTACAGCTGATTTCGGATCTCTGTGATGTAAGCTTCTATCGGCCCCTTGGACCAGTTGCGTGGATCGTCCACCGAAGCATGTTGGCAAGCCCTGACAAGAGGGCCCCAAACCCCACACCATGAGCCATAAACCCTAAACCTTGAAGGGCAGGGAAACCTATGCCTATTGTATTAGTATTCTGAGCATTAACAGTACTATTTACTATTAGTATCAGCACTATTACCATTATTAGTCGTATTAGGATACATGCTGTAAGTAATATTGGTAGTAGGGTTAGTACTGTTACTACTATTGTTACTAGTACTGTTGTCAATGCTGGTATTATTCCTAGTACTATCATTGTTATTCGCATCGTTATTTCTACCGTTTGGTCATTGTCATTATCATGGTCTTTACTAACGTAGTTCTGACTTTGCTGATGACATACCACCATAGTGTTTACCGATATTACGATTACTACTGTTCTACCATGATGGTTGCTACTGTTACCATCATAACTAACTATTCTTGTAATGATACAATTACTACCATTATGTTTTACTATTAAACCCTAAACCCTAAACCCGAAGCCCTAAACCCTAAACCGTAAACCCTACTATTATTTGTGTTGTTGCCAATGTCATTCTTATGAACGGCTAGCCATGGCCAACAGCTCTTTGCTTTCGGCACCTCTTGGCGCCCTTTTGGCCGTGAGACAGTCGATGCGTAGATGCAGTATAGAACAGGGCGCATGTCAGCAATAGGGTAGTATATGGATCAGCAGTCGCATAAGGGGCCTTTAAAATATGAACAGGGCCTTGGGAGTTCGTATACTATAGTTACTATAACAATTCGACAGAGATTCCCTGCCAACGCAAGTTACGCAAGCTGCTTGGCAGCACAACGCCATCCAAACTCGGTCCGAAATCCTCCCCGAAGGTCAGAGTCTGAAGGCCGCTTGGCAGCGCGACGCCTTCCAAGCTCTGGTCAAACAAGGTCAAGGTCTCCAAACTACTTGGCAGAGCCAGATCTTTCAAAGCCTGGTTGCAACACCTGCCAAAGGTCAAGGTTTGCAGGGTGGATGGAAGCGTGACACCTCCCAACGCTTGATTGAAATCCCCGCCGAGAATCAGTTTCCGAAGGCTCTTTGGCAAGAATACTCCTTCCAAGCTCTGGTCAAAGTTGTCTCCCAGGATCAAAGTCTGCAAAGTGCTCGGCAAATCGATGCCTCGCAGGCTCTGGTTGAAATTATAGCCGAAAGCCAGCGTCTCCAAGGCCGGTGGAAATGCGAAGCGCTCCAAGCTCAGGTTGAACTCGCTTCCAAATGCCAAAGTCTGCAGGCTACTTGGCAACACGACCCCTGCTAAGCTCGTCTTGAACTCCGTGCTAAGCTCCAGAGTCTGCAGTCTACTTGGCAGCATCACGCCTTCCAGGCTTTGGTCGAAGTCATGACCAAATAACAAAGTTTGCAAGCTGCCTGGCAAGGCGACACCCTCCAAACTCTGGTTGAACTCCCAGCCAAACTCCAAAGTCTGGAGGCCACTTGGAAGCTCCACATCTTTCAAGCTCTAGTTGAAGAACTCCCCAAAGATCAACGTCTTCAGACTGCTGGGCAGCATGATACTTTCTAGAGGATCGTTGAAATTACTGCCAAAAGTCAGGGTCTCTAAGCTGCTTGGGAGCTTCGCAGCTTGCAGCTGCTCCTTGGAATGATTGCCCAAAGTCAAGGTATGCAAACTGCCTGGCCACGTAATGCCTTCCAAGCTCTGGCAAAACTGGCAGCCAAAAGTCAAAACTTCGAGGCTGCCCGGCAGCATTACATCTTCCAGGCTCTGGTTGAAGGCCTCACCAAAAGTCAATGCCCGCAGACTGCTTGGCAATGCAACGCCTTTCAGACTTTGGTTGAAAAAGTCGCTGAAGGTCAACGTCTCTAAGCTCTGTGGAAATGTGACGCCTTCCAAGCTCTCGTTGAAGGCCCTGCCAAGACTCAAAGTCTTGAGGCCTTCTGGCAAAGCAACACCTCTCAAGCTCTTGTTGAAACGAGCCCCCAAGGTAAGAGTCTGCAGGCTGCTCGGCAACGAGACACCTGCCAATGTCTGGTTGAAATCCGCCCCGAACTTCAATGTCTGCAAGCTGCTTGGCAGGGTGACCTTAGCTGCTGAGTTCATAGACACCCCCCAAAAGCTGTGCAGTTTCAGTTCTATGATAGGGAGAAAATATTATCCCAAAGAAAGTGTGTACTCATTCAGCTGCTTCGTTACTCCTTCCAAGCTCTGGTTGAAAGCCCAGTCAAAGGACAAGGTCTCCAGGCCTTTGCTGAACTCGGCACCCTCGCAAAGATTGTCATTTCAGCTGGATTCTCAGGGATTGTAACAACCAACACTTAGAAAACACGTCCCAAGTACCCCTAAGAGGCTGTTGGGGAGCTGCACGCCACGCAAACTCCGATCGAATTCGGCGCCCAGGTTCAATACCTTCAGGCCGTCGGGCAGCAATGCATCCTCCAAGCTCTGGTCCTTGGTTGCTGGGTTCATTTAGGGTTTAGGGTTTAGTGTTTAGGGTTTAGGGTTATAAGGCCCAAACCCCCCCAAAAAGTCTACACCTTCAGGTCTATAGGGGATCCCTTCTATCCCAAGAAGTGTCAAGTGTACCCATGCAGCGAAGGATCAAAATGAACACCGAAGGTCATAGTTTCCAAGCCCATTGGAAGCCTCACGCCTTTCAAGCTCTTGTTGAAATCAGAGCCCAACGTCAATTTTTTCAATCTGCTCGGCAAAGGGATATCTTCCAAGCTCGCGTTGAAGCTGTCGTCAGTGGCCAATGAGGATACCGCATCGATTGCGCTCAAATCTGCCGCGCTCAAGCTCGTCGTTGACGCCTCGTTTACGGCTCGCTGGAAACTCCTTACAGCCTGGTAGGGACTGATCTGCTTGACGACGAAACTGACTTCACGAGACTCGACTTGTTCCAGTACCGGTAGGGACTCATTCAAGACGCTGCCACCAGAAGTCAGCACCAAAGTGCTGCTTGGTTTCATCTCGATCATCTCCGCGATTTGCTTGGAGACATCTGCAACAGTTGTAGCATCGTCAACTGGAAGCTGAAACGTCGATCCGTCCAAACCCTGTATGTGCAAGGAGTTTACCACCCCGGGCCCGTCAGCATGGGATCGCGCTCGCTTCTCCTGTGCTACCAGCCTCGGCTATAAAGGTTTGGGGTTCAGGGTTTAGGGTCCGAGGACAAGAAAGGCTGGAGGAGACACCTGAAAGAGACAACAGCCGTCCCGAACATCATCTCAACAAGCCACATTCATCTGCCTCGACATTTCTGGGAAATCCAAAGACTAGGAGATAATGTAGGGGCCTTGATAATTAGAATAGGGTTTTGGGGCATGATATACTATAATCATAATAAGGAGCCTCTAAAGTAGTATAGGCAATCATTAAGGCCCCTATAGAAATCCTCTGAGGCCAAGAGGCCTCTGGGCTGTAGCAAGAACCTCTTCGGCGCGCTCGAGATCTTCGCTGATGAACTGCTGCATGGTGGATTCATCCAGGGCGGCCGATGCACCCGCACCCATGGCAGTGAGTTGTGGAAGTGAAATCCACTGATGATGCGGATGTCAGTTGTGCAAATGACTGCAAATGATTCCTGGATTGCCATTGATTCTGCGGACTAAACAGGATGTGTGAGAAAATCCGAACACCTTGGGGTCTGGCTCTTGAGACTGTGCAAGGTGTAAGCGTGCGCAGCACGGGAAGTCTTCGAGACGTGAAACGGCAACCGTTAGCGATTAAAGGTCTGATTCGGGTAAAGCGCCGCGGGCCTACCAAGACACCAAGGACGGCACAGAAATAAGCATCTGGAAACATCAAGTCTTTGGAGCTTGTTGACCTCCTACATTCGGTTCTTCCTCCACCAAGACATCAACAAGCCAAACCATCTCCATACCCAGCCTCGCCCTTCAGCCTAAATGGAAACAAGATGCGGTATGCTGGCTACGGTGGCTCTGAAATAAGATCATGATGCAAGAATTAGACGTAGGTGCAGGTCACCGGCACTATAGACGACCTGCATCCAACTTTTCCTTGCTAGCAGGTTCTTAAGACTATAAAGCCTAAACCCTAAACCCTAAACCGCGCTGCAAGAAGCCCTTGACACTGTTTCAAGCCGAGCGGCTTCAACCGCCCTGGAGAGACAGGAAAGCAAAGCCATGGCGGTGGCACTGACAGAAATCTAAGGTTAGAAGAATGGGCCCCTGACATGGACCCTTAGGCCTTTCTAGGGACCCTGAAGGGTACATACAGAGTATATAGTAGGTATGTAAGGATCCCACCCTCCAGGGCGCATACTAGGGGTCCATGGCTTCAACCTTAGAAGTAATGTAGGGGCCTTAATGATTAGAATAGGGCTTTTGGGGTATAGTTTGGTATACTCATAATAGGGAACCCCTGAGAAATTAGAACAGAGTCTTATGGTAGATTATGGTAGACTTGTGATACGGACGCCTAGGGAGCAATATTGGTAATAATTGAGGCTTCTGTCCTAAACCCTGAACCCTAAACCCTAAACCCCTAAACCCTAATCCCTAACCCTAAATCCCTAAACCCTAATCCCTAAACCCTGAACCCCTAAACCATAGTCCCTAAACCCTAAACCCCTGAACCCTAATCCCTAAATCCTACTTCCTAAACCCTAAACCCCTAAACCCTAAACCCCTAAACCCTAAACCCTAAAGGATTCTGTAGCAAACGTGGGCAGCCGGTCGACCTCCTGCTCTATACTCCTTCCCTTGCGGAGCAAGATGCGGATGCGGTCATGGGTTTAGGGTCGGTGTAAGGAGTAGGGTTTAGGGAGTAGGGTTTAGGGTTTAGGATTTCAAAGGCCCTCGAGAGGTATCTCATACGCCCCTGAACCCTAGGCGCCCAACCCCTCGCTCACTCCCCCAGGGTTACCCTGATCTATTCTTCAGCATTCCTTCAGCAACCGTCACAACAAACAAGACTCTCCTTTACAATCCTAGAAGGTACCGCGCTTTTGAGACCTTTAAGCTGAAACCTTAAACCTTATGCAGACACCTGGAGGAACCGTGTTCTCATCAGTAAGCCCCTCTATACTAAGCCTCTCTAGATCCCGTCGTAGAGCCCTGTAAGGGAACTCTATTCCAAGGCCCGAAACCCTAAACCCTTCAAAGGAACCCTACTTGGAGGATCATGGGACTTAGTAAGTAAGGGTATAAGTCCCTTAATTGGGGTTATAAGTTATAAGTATAGATACCCTAATTATAACCCTACTTACTAAGTCCCATGATCCTCTAAGCACCCCACTGAACAACGAGGGGTCCCTCTTTAAGGGGGGCCCTGAATAAAACGAGGATCCCAGAACCAAGGGCCGATCTTGGGGTCCTCGGCTGTCTGTGAGAGGCATGAGGCCTTTAAGTAGTCCTCTAAAAGAGAGTAATGGGCCCGAAGCAAATCGCGGCGTCTTTTCGATTTTCTGAAGAGAGACACCGTCCCGCTCCGGCCAATGGTCTGGAGGTGCACCTGCCAAAGCTCCATTTTCCTGGGATTGCTGGGTTTAGGGCTTTTAGGGTTGAGGGTTTAGGGGTTTAGGGTTCCGGGTTTGGGGTTTTAGGCGTTCGGGGTTCAGGGTTTAGGGGTTTCGGGTTTAGGGGTGTAGGTGGGATTGCTTGGAGGCTCATGGGTAGTTTTATGGGTCTGGTGGCTTCACATATCCTGTTTATAACCCCCAAGTGGGTCTTAGGGATGTTAGGGTATTTAGGGTTTTATGAATCTTGCAGGAGGCTTGGGTGGAGGATTTAGGTTTCGTTCAGGATTTAGGGGTTGGGGTTATGTGCTTAGGGCTTCGCAGGGCTTAGGGGTGCAGTGATAGGTATCTCCAGAGGAGGTTTTGAGGAAATGAACAAAACTCCCCAAACTCGCGCTACTAGATTCTAGTGTGACGGCTTGAACACTTGGACTAGTGTACAGGCCTCTCTGATGTCGATCGTGCTTAGGAAATCATATTACACTATATGCATATAGGAACGATAGGGGAGACTATTATTCGGGCCTGGGAACCCGAAGACACCCCATCACGAAACCCTGACGCATACTCTACTATGAGATACGGTTGCATAGTCAGCAACACTAAACCCTAATCAGCCCTAATGCTGTAGGTACCTTCCCCATAGGGTTTGAAACCCTGTGTTCTAACTCGATCCGTTCATTTCTTCTTCGTGTGCTCTTGCTACTCATCTAGGAAGTCTAGGTGTCCTGTAGGGCTTGACAGGCTTCTGCAGGGTGTAGGGCCGGCAGCCCTACAATCCTTAGGTCTCAGGTCTTCGGGTTTAGGGTTTAGTTACAGGCCTTCTGGTGGCTTCATATTCCCCTCATGGGACCTTTAGCAAAACGACCCCAAACCCCAATAAAAACCCTACAGCCGCCTTTCAAAGCTCGTAGAAGCCGTACATATAGATTTCCACATTGCCCCAACAGAAGGCCCTAAACCCAAGTACTAGACCAACACCCTCACAAAAGCCTGCCGACCCACCGAACCCGCACAAGTTCCTTCCAGGACCTTCCAAAACATAATGCACAACAAAAAGGCCTAAACCATTAAATATAAGGCCACTATGGTAAAGAGTAGCACCTGGTCCTAAACCCTAAACCCCTAAACCCCCTAAACCCTAACAACCCTAAAAACCCTAAAACCCTAAAGGCACTAAAAACCCTAAAGGCCCTAATACGCCTAAACACCCCAATAACCCAAAAACCCTAATAACACCAATAACCCTAAAAGCCCTAAAAAAACTAAAAACCTGGCACGCCAGGAGGCTCGGAGATTGGCCGGTGCTCGTCCTTGCAAGGAGCATAGCGGAGGCTTCAGGCTGAAGGGCAGTCAAAAAGCGTGCCCTAAGAGTTCAAGTAGGGTTTAGTGTCTAGGGTTTCTATAAGCCGAGAAGGGTACCCTCTGTAAGGGTACCCTTATACGGGTTCAATCAGGGTTTTGGGTTTGGGGTTTAGGGTTTCTATAAGTCAAAAAGGGTACCCTAAGGGTTCAATTGGGGTTTTAGGGCTTAGGGTTTCCATAAGCCTATAAGGGTACCCCAGGGTTTAGGGTTTAGGGTATCGTAAGGGTTCCATAAGGAATCCATAAGGGTACCACAAGGGTTCCACCAGGTTGTAGGGTCTACGCAAGGGTTCGAAGAAAGGGCTCTTAGAAGGGTAATGTAGGGGCCTTAACAATGGGAACAGGGTGTTGGGCTCCTTTATAGTATAACCATACTAAGGAATAAAAGTGGTTACTTAGGCTTCTACATTACGCTGAGCTGAGTGGAGCCGAGGGGCCAGCATGAGCCTCGGGTCCACGAGCAGCGTGTCGAAGACGTGGCTGTTCAGCAAACACTCGCCGTCAGCGTACCTGAAAACTCTGGGGGGGGGGTTCCTTTAAGGGTTCCTTCAAGGGTTCTATAGGAATACCATGATCGGGTCTCTTGGGCTAAGGCTGGAGGGCTGTAGCCTTCTTGATACTTTCAGGGTTGACTGCAACACAGGGGTTCTGTAGGGGAGCTTAGAACTCCATTTCTCACTTGTAATATCATGTTCCCTGAACCTGAAATCGTACACCCAAAACGCCTAATCCTCACGCGTACCAACCTTTCCATTCAACCAAACTGGTTCCATTCGACCAGGGTTGCGGGTTTGGGGAAATTTCCTTTTGGGGCAACAGGGAACGTCCTCAGAGCTTGGTTTTAGGGTTTAGGGTTTAGGGCACCGTTACAAACCCAAACACTTCCAACCCAAAGCCAGAAAATCCCAACCCTAAAGCCCTAAAAAAAGGGGCCAGAAAAGGGTTTTGGGGCCCACTATGCTATTATTACACTGTTGAGAAGCCTGCTTTCGAATCCAACATCGATCAGCTTGGTCACGTCTGGATTCTAGTCGTGGCGTTCAGGGCCCGGTTTCGGTTTCGGGATTGATGACTTTGCAAAGCCGCAGGTACTGCCGTAACTAAGGGAAGAGGAGCGTGACCATAACCCCAATCTCTGAACCCGAAACTTAAAACCTTAAAGAACTAACACCATAACACCGTACAAACATTACTATAGAGGCCTTATAGGGTTTGAGGGTATAATATACTATAAATACAATAAGGAACCCCTATTCTATTTATTAAGGCCCCTTCATTACCCTCGCGGTCTGGGGCGAGGTTTCCCGGTAAGCCTTTAGCAAATCAGGGTCCGCTTTGTCCTGCTAGTCAATGAGCTATGATAGCAAGCCGTGTAGCGTTTACCTTACTGTCCTTACTTTGATTTAGGGTTGCTAGTAACTTGTGTAATGAATTAAGGAAACTTTAACTAGACCCAAAGACTCCAAAACCCCTTCACCGGCGCAATCTGGGTAACTCTCAAAATCAGGGTCTCTTTTGGGGAAATCCTGTCTAACTCTACGTACCCTTCCTACGGCATCATATAGTTTGGGAGAAGCTCATCTAGAGAACGGTCATATATCTAGAACCAGACCAGGCAGACCAGGTTCCTTCGTGTGTGTTTGAAATATTCTCGTGAAATCAAGGCGGGGCTTCGAGACCCTTATGGCGACCTATAAAGCCCTTTAAACCCAGTAAGACCTCTTTTCTGAAACCTGAACCTCTTCCTCAGAACCTGGGGTCTTTTGGAATCTCCACCCGAAAAGGCGGAAACGAAGCAAACCTAACAACAACACCAACAGAATTCGAAAACTCACCAAAGACTCCAAAAGAACCTTTCTAGAACCCTGAAGCACCAGAACCCTTTGCACAAACGGTGAAAAACGAATTCTAAATCGCAAGAACCCAGAACTGAGAGCCTTTGGTACCAGGCTTCTGCAAGAGCATCCTCCTGAAGCAGGATTGTACTATAGAAGCCTAAACACCGAATCCCTAATCTCAACGGCCCTATCTTGCCGGGCTCTCTACTTAACATCAGTGGGTAGTTGTCAAAATTATGGTCCCTTTTGGGGTAACCTAAATAATAGGTGCCGTAATATAATAAGGACCCAGAAAAGGGACCATAATTTTGACAACCATCACTGGCTCCTGACGATCCTTCGGGCAGATCCAACAGTCACCACAAGAACGACAGCGAACAACGTTTAGGGTTTAGGGTTTAGGGTTTAGGGTTCATTCCTACGCATGCGGGGTAAGGAGCTGAAGATGACGAGGACTTCTCAATTTAAGTTTAGGGTTTCGGATCTAGAAAAAATCATATGGGTAGTTCTCTAAACTAGGGTCCCTTTTAGGGGCCTTTTTTAGAAGGGTGCCGTACTTTTTGGGGGAGCCAAAAAGGGACCCTAATTTAGAGAGCTACCCATATGGTTTCCTCACTATGGGAACTCAGCTAATCATGCCCCTGCCACCACTGCGATCACCGTTACTCTTCCGAGTGCTGCTTTGACATCCTACCTACAGCTGTAATCATTGCTCTGGTGAAACCACCTCGACCCACAAGACTCACATGCAAAGCCGTGAACCCTACGGCCCTGACGCCTAAACTCAAAAACCTAAACTGGATTGTAGTTTGGGGGCCCTTAGCAGTATTCATGAACAGGTACCTCTATACAGAACCATAAAGGAAACTTCAGTTTATCCCGAAGAGCCACCTAGTCAACCCTAGACCCCAAGCTGGGTTCAATAATGTAATCCGGGGGCCTTAAGAATTAGAATGGGGCTTTGGGGTATGCTATACTTTCGTTATAATAAGGAAACCCCACAACCGTATTGATTATTATTTAGGCTTCTATATGAATCAGTTGTGCGGGCAGCTAGGTTAGACTCCATACAAGCTCTAGCAGACACGTACAGCAACTTCTGAAATTCGATAGAAGCCCAATCACGCAAAAAGCCTCTAAATCCTAAGCCCAAGCCACGGTAGCCTCTTTGTGTACATAAAACCTACAGCAATCATCTGAACCCGGTCCTAAATCCCGAATATCTCAACTCCTAAACTGTAGGAACGCTTCCTCAGCCCTCCATTTTCTGCACCCGGAAGCCGGAGCCCTGTCAAACCCTTCCTAAAAACCCCGGGTCCCCTACATCCCTATATTCTAAGAACACCCCACGGTCTGCCTCCACAAGGTCCACGCCGAGCTCAGCGGCCACGTCGCGGCGAGCGAAGTTGGCCTGAAAGTTATCAACCCAAAACCCGAACCCTTAACCCAAAACCTAGTGTCTGGGAGACTTAGGGCTTATGGGGTTAAGGGTTCAGAGTTTAGGATTCAAAGGCTCTTAATAAGCCCTGAAAAGGCCGAATAAGCCCTAAAGAAACCATCAACACCTCCATAAGCCCTATTGAAAAACCTTCAGTTGAGCATGTTTGTTTTCGACAGCATTGCAAAGCTCAGCTGCCTGGTCTATGGCAAGCTATCAAAGTCGGGCCTGTTTTCTACCAGTTCTGTCGCAAATGCAGTATCATGCATAACATGCATACATGACCCGACCAGGTACGGTAATGGCTGATATCAGATTACCAGTGTTCCTAATCAGTCAGGGCTTATGTTGTATGTGCTGCACCGTATACTATCAGGACGATCTGGTTTTGAGCTTAAGTTCAGCTTCAGTTTTCGGCGGCCCAGAGGCGACCCAAGTACAGGACTTTGAGAATTAGACCTAGGCTTTAGGGAAGGAGAGCATAGCAGTATAGCATAGGTGGAGCATCAGATGAGTGTATACCATAGCATCGCGAGATAGCATACTGCAGAGGATAGCATGGTTAACTTAGTATAGTATGGTACCGGATAGCATAGGATAGTGTCGTGTAACTTAATCAAGTAATAAGCCTAGTACTAGTACTGGTAGCAATGGTAGTCATACTCGCTTTGAGAAACAGTTCAATAAAGTGTTGTATAATTCATGGATATTACTCGTGCTATTGCCAGTTGCTTGTGCCTAGTACTAGTAATCGTGGCCGTGTCGGCAATGCTACTGCTGCTACTGGTACTGTATGGTATAGCACAGTAATGGTAGTTGTAGAGTGGGCGGAGTGGAGAGGTCAGAACATAACATAGTAGAGAGTGGGCCAGATTGCAGTAGTGTTGGGAGGAAAACTGCCTGAGTGATCACACCTTTACGCACGGTTTAGGGCTTGGAGCCATGGCCAATGTCATAAATTATACTTATAGTATAATGGGCCCCAAAACCTTATTCTAACTATATTTAGGGTGTAGGGTTTAGGAACATTCCGAACAGGACAGAAATACCAAACAAAACAACTCCTTGTCCGTTCTGCTCACTCTGGTGCATCTTACAGGTGCTAACCGCTTTGACTGTTGCTCTTGCCCTTTTTATGAGTACGGGGTACTATACCGTACTACACTTTTTTCCCCAACAGCGGATACGCTTA
>CAJNDV010000052.1:3675-18469 GCA_905221635.1 Symbiodinium sp. CCMP2456
CCCTTAAAACGAATTCGGTTCTAGGATTATAAGCCAAGCCCATGTCTGTCGGGCACCTGGAGTTTAGGGTTTAGGGTTTAGGGTTTAGGGTATCTAAGCCCTAGACCATGCAACTACCCCATGCCTTCCACCATCTCCACCGCGCCGGGCGTATGCAGGGCTGGCTCCAGCAACGATGCATCTGATGTTCCGGGGCTTCTATTGAGGGTTGAAGATCCTAAAGCCTAAACCCTAAGCCCTAAACCCTAAACCGTGGGTTGGGGGTTCGAAGCTCCCGAGGGCTTCGGGGCTTTGAGGTTGAGCGTCTGGGGTTGCTTTAGGCTTTAGGGGTGAAGGTTTAGGGTTTTTTGGTGGTGTCCAACGATCTACAGTAAGGTTTTGCGTTCTGGGTTCAGGGTTTAGGTCTTGGGACTGAAACGCAAAGAACATCTTCACAGCCTGCCCGACTTCCGCTTGAGCAACCTCCGAGGTTGCTTCCACCCGAACCACCAGCGCACCAGGCTATCTGTTTCAGAGCTCTTAACTCCCAACCCCATAATGCAGATGCACCATGAACTCTAAACCCTAATGTAGAAACCCTTCAACCCACAGTACATGCCGTTACAGCCTTGCTCCACCCGCCGCTTGCAGCAGCGCAGCCCGCAGCGGAGCACCTCGAAAGACAAGCAAGGGGATCGACAGAGCTCGAACTCAAAGACGAAGCTGGAGCTCGGATTAACGGTGTAGGGTTTAGGGTTAGGGTACAGGGTATTTATTCAGTATAGGGTTTAGGGTTTAGGGTTCGGGTTTAGGGTTCAGGGTCCAGAGCTAGGGCTGGAGAGCTGGTTCGATGCCTTTAAAACACTGGCGCCCTCTACAAGTTGCATTACTACAGGCTCCGGATGAAGCTCCGGATGAACTTGTGGTTCGGAGCCTGATACGGGTTTAGGGTTTAGGGTTTAGGGTTTAGGGTTTAGGGTTTAGGGTTTAGGGTTTAGGGTACCCTTCTTACAGCTTCTGCAGGAGGGGCCGGGAGGTTTCGCTTCTCTCGTGCTCGCCAGCACTTCCACCACGGCCACAACAATGTGACAAACATGCCCAAAACCTAAACCCTAAACCAAACAAACCAAAATCCACAACCACCAATAACATTGTGCCTATACGGGCTGTAGCCACATGAAGTTCCAGACAATTTGGGACTGCACGGGTTTAGGGTTTAAGGTTCAGGGTTTAGGGCTTGGTGTGTGCTTCATTGGTACATGGCCCGGAGGTATGATCGTTTAGGGTTCCCTAAACCCTCAACCCTAAACCTTAAACCCTAAACCCTAAACCCTAAACCCTAGGGTTTGTCAGGGAATATGGAACATGCCAGAATCAGCGACTCTGTACACTCCAACTGCAACCCTAAGCCCCCCAGTCGCAACATGAATTCCCAAGTAATATGGGGGCCTCATCCAGTAGTTTTTTGTTGGAAGATCGTATCGTGGAAGTCTGGGAGGACGATGATTGGCATGTTACATTATTCCGACTCCTACCCTAAACCCTAAGCCCTATAAACCCTAAACCTGAACCCTAACCCTTAAACCCTAAGCCCTAACCCCTAAACCCTAAACCTGAACCCTAACCCTTAGGCCCTAAACCCTAAGCCCTAAACCCTAAACCTGAACCCTAACCCCTAAGCCCTAAACCCTAACCCCGAACCCCTAAAACCCTACACCATTCGGCCCGAGGCCCCAATCATATGCGGGCCTGCTGTAATTTGGGACCTGAAACTGCTTAGGGCTTAGGCCTTATGGCTTAGGGTTTAGGGTTTAGGGTTTAGGGTTTAGGGTTTGGGGTTTGGGGTTTAGGGTTGAGGGTTTAGGACCTGAAACCTACCTCGAAACCCCAGAAGACACCATGCCACAGTACTCCCTAAACCTCGAAGCCCAAAAAAAAAACAAGGCCAGTTGACCGACCCAAACTAAACCCTACACCCTAGAACACGTATAGTTAGCCGTCTAATGATCATGATAACAATCATTCTAGAAACCTGGGCCTTAATGCCCCTAAGACGGACCTGATAAGGGTCCAACCAGGCTTGTTTCAGGAAGTATGATCCCCTGCCCCCCCTTTACTCTAAAGGAACCCTTCAAGGAACCCCTTCAAGGAAGCCCTTGAAAGAACCCCTTAAAGGAAGCCCTTGAAGGAGCCCCTTAAAGGAAGCCCTGCAAGGAACCCCTCAAGGAAGCCCTGGAAGGAACCCAACCCTGCAAGGATCCCTGAAACGAATCCTATGGCGAATACAGAAAGCATCCCGAAACCCATCGAATCCTTGAGCATAGGCACACATAGAAGCAAGCAACCTATCCGGGCATGCGGGGGGCGCGGGGCTTTGATTTTGAATGTGTCGGCTCCTTTTGGGGTTTAGGGTCCAAGGTTCAGGGTATAGGGCCTAATCGGAGCTTTACATCGTGTTAAAATTCACAACTGCCTTGCTTCTGACTCCTTGCAGCGGATATTTAGGGTATAGTAGGGTCCGTTGATTTCTGAAACTCCCATGTCGCAGGGACGGGTGAAGCTTCTGCGATTTGGGGCTTGAGGTTTAGAGCTTGGGGGTTTGAGGTTCAGGGTTTAGCATTTAGGGCTTCGGGGTTAACAGTTGCGGGGTTTGGGTGCCGGCGATTCCATGGTTCAGGAGGACCATAGCAAGAAAGTTCTAACTGCACAGGCTGTGGCGAGTTCCCTTGACATAATTGCAACTGACCTTTGCAACGAACCTATGCTCCAAGCTCTGCAGATCCCACATCCAGATCAAAAGTTGTCCCTCCGAGTTCACTTAGGAAGAGACGGGTCCGCCGAACCCCCCTACTAAACCCTGAAGCCTAAACCCTAAACCCTTCGCCCTACATCGTACATTACCTTCCACCGTCAATAACCCGCCGCACGCCCACAACAAGGTGCCTGTGGCAATCAATAGAGAAATGCGGGCGATTGTCGACGCCTCCACTGCACCGCACGTCGAGCTGGGGGTTTCCCAAATCAGGGGACCCGAATGTAGTACCCCAAATAATAGGATCCTTATTATAAGGACCCCAAAATACGGTACCCTAATTTTCGGAATATCTCAAGTCACTTTCCCATGGTATGCTCTGAGTATCCCTACACACCAAACACTTACAGCCCTAATTCACCCTTTTCAAGGGGCTGCCAGTCTCTATGAATCCTTGTCGAAATCCACTGTGACATAATCTACTGGGTTTTTGTTCAGGAAGTTAGTTCAAGATACGATAAGGGGGTAACAGTATTGTTTCATACAGATCCATAGTATAAAGGGCCGGTGCTAAGACAAGATGGTAACTCAAACCCTAACCCTAAACCCCAAGCTCCAACCCCAAAACCTAAAACTAATATAGTACCCCAAATAAAGGATCCTTATTATAAGGACCCCAGAATAAGGTACCCCTAATTTTCGGAAACTCCCATATAGGAGCCGAAAGACCATCGACTGATGAGCCGCAGGCTTCGCAAGGCTCAGAGCTGTAGGGCTCGGGGTTTTGGGTAGTTACTTCAGGATTTGGAAGTTTAGGGTGTAGGGTTTAGGGTTTAGGGTTTAGGATTTGGAAGTTTAGGATTTAGGGGTTTCAGGATCTAGAGATTTGGGGTTTAGGAGTTTGAAAGGTTTAGGGGTTTAACGGCATGGCGGCTTTGGGCTTCGAGTGCTTCGTGTGTGACTGCTTTGTGTTCCCTGCTACACCGAGTTCCCAGAGACTCCAATATCCCTTTATTAAGGAATATACCTTAAACTATAGTAGGTTCCCTAATATGATTTAAGGTATGTTCCTTAATTACGGGATATTGGAGTCTCTCGGTTTGCTTAGGTTTGTCAGAGCTTTCAAAGTTGCGGAAGGGCTCAGGGTCTGGGAATAGAGGAGTGAGGGTTCAGGGTTGAAGGTTTTTTTGTGAAATTAGGGTTTGGGGCTTAGGGTTTAGGAGTTAGGGTCTTTAAGCTCGCCCAACTGAGTTTGGCGAACCCCTATCACAAACCCTAGGCCCGAAGCCATTTAGCAAAAACTCTTAAGTTACGATCTCCGAGAAAAGGGCAAACCACATCTCCAGACTCAAGAAGCTGAAAATCCAACCCCAAGCCCCGAACGCCCAAAAAATCCTTAAACCCCAAACCCCAAACCCTCAAACCCTAAACCTTGAACTTCCAGACCACGAACTTCTTAAGAACCACGAAGATGCCTTTTCGAAGAAATGCTGTTGGGACTCGCCGTCCCTCGGAAGTGCTCAGGGGTTTAGGGTTGGGGGTCTAGGGTGTTTGGGGATTTTAAACCCTAAACCCTAAGCCCTAAACCCCTAACCCCCTTAACCCTAAACCCGGATCAGAGCCTGGGCTTAGGGTCTTGTTTTCAGGGGTTTGGGGTGGAGGATCCTTGGGTTCAGGATTTGCCCGTAGCCCCCAAAACCCCTAAGCCCAAACCCCAAACCGTAAGCCCCTAAGCCCTAAACCCCAAAGCCCCAAACTCCAAAACCGCCCGCCCAAAAAAAAAAAAGTCCGTGGGCATTTAGCGGCCCAGGGTCGTGGATAGGGGAGGTTTGAGGTTTAGGGTGTGGGGCTCAGGGTGCTGGGTCCGGGCGTAGGGTTTAAGGTTTAAAGTTATGGGGTGAGCGATTTGGGTCACGGGGATGTCTATCAGTATCTCCGTGGGATGGTCTTGCGGCTCAGAGACTCTTTTGAGCGAGTAGCATGACAAACAAGCCAGGCTTCTACGTATACTATACTAAACGTAGTTCACCAAGAAAGGGGACCTACTTGTAGTACGCACACTAAGCCTCTAAACGAAACGCCCTAGCACCGAAACCTGTCGCAAACCACTGCAGTGAACCAACATCAGTTTAGGAACTATTGGGTTTGAGGTTTAGGGTTTCAGGTTTAGGGTTTAGGGTTTAGGGTAAAGGCCTTGAAACTTCAACCACTAAACCCTAAGCCCTCGAGCCGGAAAGCCCCTCCCTCAGCACTGAGATGCCTGAATGCCAAAGCGCACTACTCGCAAACACCCCCCCCTGTATGGAACACCTGAACTCCGAAAATACCTAAATACAGGGTTCTTAATAATTAGAATAGGGTTTGGGGGCTCGTTATACTATAATTATGATAAGGAACTCCCACAAAATAGTATTGGTAACGATTAAGGCCCCTACATGAAACCCCTGCAGTCCCGGAAACCCCTATTAAGCTGCCCGAACCCTCCAAGCGCCGGGGGCCTCCAACAACGGAGCTTTTCCAAGGCCCTGACCCTTCCGTGTGTTCGCAGCCCAACCTCGCAATTTTAGGGTTGAGACCTTGGCTTGGGGGGTTTGGGGTTTAGGGTTTAGGGTTTAGAGTGGATAGTTGAGAATTCGGGGTGAATTTTAAGTGTACAGGGTTCTTGAGGTTCATGGGTTTGTACTTTAGGCTTCGGGCTTGATGGCTTTTAGAGAAGTTTGGCTCAGTGCGTATAGTTGATGCCTTGGTGTCCCCGAAACCCTAAACCCTAGCCCCTAAACCCCTAAACACTAACCCCTAAACCCTGAACCTTAACCCCTACACCCTAACGCCAAAGCCCTACACCTGAACCCTATACCCACAAACCCTAAACCCCTACACCCTAAACTCGGTACCCCTAAACCCTAAACCCCCAGACCCTAAACCCTCAACCCCTAAAGCCCTCAACCCTAAACCCCTAAACCCAAAGCCCCTGAGCCCTGAACCCTAAACTCGGTACCCCTAACCCCTAAACCCCTCAACCCTAAACCCTCCAGCCGTGTGAAGGGAAAGACGGGCCTTGATCTGAAAGCCCCGCTCCTTTCCCAGGGCCCAGAACACTACTGTTGATGATGTGGGTTTAGAGTTTAGGGTAGTTCTCTACAGTAGGGTCCCCTTTAGGGTCCTTTTTATAAGGATTCCATACTACATTTGGGACCCCAAAAGGGACCCTAATTTATTAGAGAACTACCCATATATAAATCCTGCATTACCTTAAACGGTTTAGGGTTTGGGGCTTTAGAGGTTAGGGTTTAGGGTTTAGGGTTTAGGGTTTAGGGTTTAGGGTTTAGGGTTTAGGGTTTAGGGTTAGGGCTTTAGGGGTTTAGGGTTTAGGGTTAAGGACCCTAAACTATGGGAATTATGGTTCACTCCTTCTTATGGGTAATGCAGGATTTATATCATCAACACTACGATCCCCAACAGGGTCATCCTAAGCCTCCAGCCCTGAAGCTCCTGAACCCTTAACCCCTACACCCCAAGCCCTGAAGCTCTGAACCCCAATCCGCGACAACCCTAAACCCTAAAGCTCACCAGGCCATGGGTTGGGAGCTTAGGGTGTTCGTAGAATTAGGGTGTTAGGGTTTTGTGTCTAGGGTTTAGAGTTTAGGGTTTATTGCGGAGGACGGTTCAGAGTTTTAGGGTTTAGGGTTTAGGAATTTTTTGTGGATTGGGGCTGACCAGGAGCCTTCCCTTGACAAGACCCTGTGAGACCCTGGAGTTGAACCCTAAACCCTAAACCCTAACCCTCAAGACCCCAAAAACAAGAAAAAAGCAAGGTTTTGGGTGCTTTTCTTGGCAGACACAAAAAAATGGTTTATGTCTGTCTTCATTCCGCGAAAAAGCACAAAGCAAGGTTTTGGGTTTTTCTTGTTGGGGTGACGCTCATTTGGGTGGAAGGTTCAGGGTTTAGGGTATAGGGTTGGGGGTAAGCAACTCCGAAACCCGAAACCCCCTAAAGCCTTAACTCCTAAAACCCTAAACCCTAAACCCTAAACCCTTAAACCCTCAACCGGGTTTCGGACTTGGGCGCTTCCTTGTCGCCAGGGCACACTTTGGCGGCCACGCGCCAGGATCGTTTCTCCGAGCTCCCATCCGGATCTGCATGCCACCTGCCCGACAGCCCCTTTGTTAAAGAAAAACCCCTATAACCCTAAACCCGAAACCCCTAAAACCTACAGCTCTACACCCTAAACCCTAAACCCTAAACCCTAAACCCTAAACCCTACACCCTAAACCCAGCACCCGAAACCCGGCCTGAGCATCAAGTTCTTTGTGGTCCAGAGGCCACCTTACCCAGAGACTCCAACATCCCTTAATTAAGGAATATACCTTAAATCATAGTAGGATCCCTAGTATGATTTAAGGTATATTTCTTAATTAAGGGATCCCTAAACCCTAAACCTTAAACCCTAAACCCTAAACCCTAAACCCTTAATTAAGGGATATTGGAGTCCCTGGGTACAGCAGAAGCGCCGAGGCGATGTGGAGGTCCGGTTCATCAGATCGGGGCTGCCGTGCATATTAGGTTTAGGGTTTAGGGTTTAGGGTTTAGGGTTTAGGGTTTAGGGGGGTTTAGGGTTTAGGGTTAGCAGTTTTACAGTACAGCTACATTCACGATCTAGACATAAAACCCACCCACCCTCGATTCCCACAACATTGAGAAATACAAAGATTCATTTCACATATACAGCTGCACTTCATGCCGAATCATCTGTTTGTCTACAGACGTTTGTTCCTAAACCCTAAAGGCCAGCCTAGAGCCCTAAATCCTAAACCTTAAAGCCCGGAGCCTTAACTCTAATTCCTAAAAGCCAGCCCAGAGCCCTATACTAAACGCTAAAGGCCAGGTCAGAATTTAGGCTGAAACCTTGTAAAAATAGTTTAGGGTGGCAACTTTCGTGGAACTATTTAATGGATTCAAAGAACAAAATCTTTCAACTCTTGCGGTAAGACACTTTGGTGCTTAGAAGTTCTGTATCTTTGTATTGTAGGCGTTGTGAATTTTGAGGACAGTACAAGCTTGTAACACGAATGTCCACCCTGAAATTTCTTTATGTTTGTATTGTTGCCGTTGTGCTTAGTAAGGACAGTACAAGTTTGTAACGCGAACGTCCGCCCGGAAATTTCTGTATCTTTCTAATGTAAGCGTTGTGAACTTTGAGGTCACTACAAGCTTGTAACGCGAACATGTATATAGGCGTTGTGAACTTTAAGGCCATTACAAGCTTGTAACGCGAACGTCCACCCCGAAATTTCTGGTAGGCGTTGTGAACTTTAAGGACACTGCAAGCTGGCTGAAAACCTGGGTTGGGTGAGATCAGGGCTCTTCTGGCCCAACCCCCCCTTCTCGAGCCGAAAACCTGGGTTTGGGTGAGATCCAAGACCCCCGACACAGCCTAGCCTCACCCAGCCCCGGAACGGGGGGGGGGGTGGCCATCTTCGTGGGAAATCCGGCCTGAGTGGCCAAATTCGTGGGAAGGGGGGGGGGGCAATTTTCCGCGAAAAGGGAATGGGGGTGGGGGGTGGCCATCTTCGTGGGAAATTCCGGCCTGAGTGGCCAAATTCGTGGGAATGGGGGTGGGAATGGGGGTGGGGGGTGGCCATCTTCGTGGCAAATTCCGGCCCGAGTGGCCATTTTCGTGGGAATGGGGGTGGGGGGTGGCCATCTTCCTGGGAAATTTGACGCCTGAAGTGGCCAAATTCGTGGGAATGGGGTGGGGGGTGGCCAATTTCCCGCGAAGTATAGGGTTTTAATACATATGATAAAGAGTGTTTAGGGTTTAGGGTTTAGGGCTTTGGGTTTAGGGTTTAGGGTTTAGGGTTTAGGGGGTTACACCATAGCTGTAGAAGGACTGGACTGCTGATGTTGCTACTACCTGTTCAAACCTTGCCCTTGCAGATACCGGGGCATCCTGAAGCTCGGTGCTGCTTAGTCCTACTGTTGATGGACAAAATTCTGCATGACCCAAATATAGTATAGTACCATAAACCCCATAGTTTAGGTAGATAAGGTCATGCAGGATTTTGTCCATCAACCGTATGGGTCTCCCTCAACTTTCTGGCGCTCCGGTGTCGGCTGCCAGGGCTTGTAGTTTAGGACTCAGGGTATCAAGATGCGGCTAAACCCTAAACCATAAACCCTAAACTCTAAACCCTAAACCCTAAACCCTAAACCCTAAGCCCAAAACCCTAAACCCAAACCCTAAACCGTTTATTCGTCTCAGGTACGGGGCTTCACCATAGAGGGCTTCGGGCTTCAGTATGGCCCAAGACCTTGTATGGGTAGTTCTCTAAATTAGGGCCCTTTTAGGGTCCTTTTTATACGGGTGCCGTACTCTATTGGGGATCCAAAGAGGGACCCTAATCTGGAAAACTACCCGTGTGGTAGGGTCTCTGGTGCTAGGTGCCTGAAACAAATCAAGCATGAGCACAGGGAGAGCTAGGGTAGCACGGAGTTGAAAAATCGGTAAAGCGCCTCCTGCGTAAAGTTTCTCTATACTAACTGCACCCCAAAAGCCAGGGGTACCCGTCTTCTCCCTAGAATTCTTTCAATGCACATGGCTGTGAGTGCTACACTTTACCTTCTACTGGTACACTGTACACTGTGTTTCTGTTCTGCTTCGTACAGTCAGCACGGCATCTCGCTGTCTTAGTACTCACGCTGCCGGATTTCCTGTAGTAATTGTTGCGTGTATGGTTTCCGATGATATTTCTGCAAGAACTGATATCTTGCTCGGTGAAAGGTTGTGTTCGTTGCTACTACTGCAAAACTTGCGACTGTTCTTGATCGCGGCTAACATTGGTGTTGCCACAGGTCGCTACGGCAAAGAAACTGTATTTTGTGGCCTGCTTGCAATTGCAGTTGTTTAAGCTGCTCGTGCCACCACTGTTATATTGTTGTTTCGATCGTTTTTTGCTATTCTTGTCGATACATTCCGGCTAGCCTTCTGCAACTATGGCTTTCTGTTGTGCCAGCGTTGGCGGATTGCTGCCTTCTGCCTCTGTCTGTGTGTGTGTGTGTGTGCGTGGCTTTAAACTTGTGGCTAATATTGGTTCGTTGTGCTGTATCCTTCTCTTTCGGTTACTGGTCCTGCTAGTTGTCGTGCTTGCTGCGCTTGTCACGACTATCGATAGTGCGACGGTTGCTACGGTTTGTGCGTGCTAGGTTTGTGAGCGTGCTAGGTTCCATAGGACCAGTACCATTGCTAGCAACATCCTTACATGGTGCATGCTGCATTTGGGTGCACTTGAACTAGTATCTTCAGTTCTTGTCATCGATGTTGCGGTGGCTATCTTAGGCATCACAGCTCCTAATGTTGATATTTGATGTGCGTACACGAGGCTCCTGCTTCAGACAAAGGTTGTCAAACTTGCCAGTACAGCCACTACTACTGCTAATACCACTACTACGACCGCTACTACTGCTGCTACTGCTACATAATAGTACAGCTCGTGATGGTTGCGGCTGCTGCTGCTGTTGAAACGAGAATTCTGTTCACATTTCCGCCACGATCTTGGCACCGTGACCGCTCACAATCCGAATATCAAACACGACTGATGACTAGCTGACATCGAACCCTCAACCCTAAACCCTAAACCGCCGCCATCATTCAAAGCCTTAACCTCAGCCCTGGACCGCGAACCTATGTAAAATAACTGTGCGACAATATATGCTAATAGACAAAGGTACAATACAACATATCACAACCTAATACTGTAAAATAAAACATAATGCAGTATCCAAGAAAGCATAGCAAAATAGAGCCTATCTGGGTAGTTGTCAAAATTATGGTCCCTTTTGGGGTACCCTAAATAATGGGTGCCGTATTATAATAAGGACCCAAAAAGGGACCATAATTTTGACAACCACCCATCTAGACTTTAGCCAAAGGCACTCCGCAGTCGGTGGAAGCCTTCTTCACTTCTGTGACTACCTTCGGCAACCGGCTGCTGAGGCTTCAGGGGGCTGGGGTTTAGGGTTTAGGGATTAGGGTTTGGGGTTTAGGGTTTAGGGTTTAGGGATTAGGGTTTAGGGTTTAGGGTTTCGGGATGAGGGCTTAGGGTTTAGGATTCAGAGTCCAGGAGGTTTTTCGGGCTTCGGGATTGGGGATGTTTGGGCATGCAGGAAGGCATCGTCTGTTGCGATGTTGGCCTTGAGGGTCCGCAGTTTCAGATTCGGGGTTCTTGAGGGTTTAGGGTTTAGGGTGTTAGGGTTTTGGAGTTTAGGAGTTTGGGTCTAGGGTTTTAGGGTTTTGGAGTTTAGGGTTTAGTATTTAGGGTTTTATGGTTTAGGAGTTTAGGGTTTAGCATTTAGGGTTTGGGTTTAGGGATCTCACAATGAACCAACATCTGAAATGCGCTCGACGCATATCCCCGTAGTGTATGGGCCTCAGCAACTGGAGTAGGGCATTGCGGTAGACTATACAAAAGCTATGATAAGGGAAGGTAAGGAAGGGTTCTTTCTATATTTCCAACAAGCCCCAAGACCAAAGGATGCGCAACAACATCCTAACCCTGCACCTCATGCCTAAACCATGCACCCTAACCCTAGACCACCTCAAACCCTGAACACTGAACACTAAATCCTGCAAGCCCCAAAACTCCACACCACCCTCGACCCTGAACGCGAAATCGTGAAACAAAGCCAGGCCCAGAACGGAGGGGCTCGGCCTGGGTAATTGTGCCAGTGCTGCATTTCGCTGCCCTCTGGCTCATTGCAATACCTTGGGTTCTTCTCACGGTCTCCCTCTCCCTGGAAGTCTTTCTGTCTCTATCTCCGCTTGTCTCTCTCGCGATCTCTCGATCTTTCTCTCTCGCTCTCTCTCCCTCTCTCTCTCTCTCTCTCTTCGGGTTTCTGGTTTAGGTCTTAGGCACTGCGGCATAGTGTCCCACAGCTTGCGCAGCTCTCCCTCTAAGACTCTAAGACCCATGACGACATGCTTTCAGTCCTGCACAAATCCCACAAAGACATGAACATGGAGAAAGAGGACCTTTGACTCTGAACCTCCGAATTACGTGTCAGTCAAACGTTGGAGTTCTAGACTAGACTTACAACCCCAACACTCTAGACCCCGAGCCATATAAACGGTCCATTGGAAGATCCTTTCGAGCAATACGCAGCCTTGCACAGAAAAGCATCGAAAACATTCATACATATCTAAGCGAAGTGGCAAACAAAGAACCCACCCTAAACGCTAAACCCTAAAACCCTAAACCCTAAACACTAAACCCGAAGCCCAGGCTACATGACTTCGAAGTCCGGGCCCGCGCCCGCAATCGCAATGCCTGGCAGGCTGTGGGTTTGCCGAAGCCCAAAATCCGAGATCCTACATCCGAAGCCCGAGTATCCCATACCCCATATCCCGATTCAGCAGCAGCAGCAGCAGCAGCAGGAGGAGGAGGAGGAGGAGGAGGAGGAGTAGTAGTAATAGTAGTAGTAGTAGTAGTAGTAGTAGTAGTAGTGCTTAGTAGTAGTGCTTAGTAGTAGTGCTTAGTAGTAGTGCTTAGTCGTCGTAGTAGTAGTAGTAGTAGTAGTAGTAGTAGTAGTGGTAGTGGTAGTAGTAGTAGTAGTAGTAGTAGTAGTAGTAGCAGTACTAGTAGTCGTCGTAGTGGTAGTACAGGTAGCAGTGATCTTAAAACCTCTCTCGACTTCCGATGGTGGCAGCAGAAGAAACCGTTACAATCTTCCCATTATCTCCTACTAAGCACCACCTGTGATCACCACGTCTACTAGGGTTTAGGGCTTAGGGCAAACGGTATAGCACGGAGAGAAGGAGTTCTGGGTGGCACGTCAGGGTTTAGGGTTTACGATCAGCTTAGAGGCTAGAGGTTTAGGTTTTCGGGATTAGGGTTTAGGGGTTTAGAGTTCAGGGTTTCGGGCTCAGGGCTGAGATTACAAGATGATTCGGGACGTGCTGATTTAGACTGTTGGTTTTCAGGCAGAACGCTACTTCAAGGATCACTTGACGTCGCAAGTCGGATGTAGTTGGGATTGTCCTAAACCCACTGAATTCAAAAAACACGAAAAAAACCCTAAACCCTGCACCCAAGAAACCATAAACCCCTACAGCGGTACGACTACATTGCACCCTAAACCCTAAACCCTGAACCCCTAAACCCTAAACCCTAAAACCCTAAACCCTAAAACCCTAAACTCTAAACCCTAAACCCTAAAACCCCTAAAAATCCCTAAACCCTTTAGAAAGACCTTTAAGCAGCCGGAGGGGTATAGGGATTCAGGCCGGGGAGCCGTCAAAACACCCTAATGTAAGGCCTCAATACTTAGGTCTTGGGGCCCATTATACTATAGTTATGATAAGGAACCCTCAAAATAGTATTTGTATTTATTTAGGCCCCTGTATTAACCCGCTCCACGCCTGTTATGTCCACCGTCTCTGCAAAAGTGATCCTGAGATCCGGTTTGGGGTTTGGGGTTTAAGGTTTGTTTAGGTTCCAGGGTTTAGGGCTTAGGGTGTAGGGTGTGTATCCAGCGTGCGCGCAGTGGGTGCACCCTTTACTTTAGGCATAGGGGTGCACCCACTAATCGCGCGCTTGCGTCAGCATGTAGCCCCGCCTCAACCACCCCAAATATTCTCAATTGGGGTTTAGGGCTCACCCCCAGGCCCCCTCAAGGGGGGCTTTCTCACAGCCATGCATAAACGGACTACATTCCAAAGCAAAACACAGCCGAGATGGATTGGGTGTCGGGTTGTGGGTCCTCGCGGCCTGTGCCGGCCGCTCGACGTGAACAAGGGTTCCCAACAAAAACTTCGTCCCTCGCACCCTGTCAGCATTGCTCGAACCAGACGGAGGGCGCGGACCTGGCCGGCGGCGGACCCGAAAATCTGTATTTTTGAGGTTTGTGCTGTTTTTTAGGGCCTTGGAAACCTGCTTGGCAAGCACTGCTGAGAGCTTCTGTTGCTGCCACGCAAGCACACACCCGGCCTATGCAAGGCAAGGGCCTTGGGAAGGCTCTGCGGGAGAGCTTTTCGGAGAATTGGCCAAGCCGGCCCGTCGGGCCGGCGCCACCAAAAAAGGCACGATACGATGACCCCAACGGGCGGCACTACTGTCCTTGTATACCGGGAGGCTTTACCCTCCCTCACCGTTCTGACGAGACGCTGAGCCGGGGGCCTTGGTCGGAGCCTCGAGCGCCCATGCAAATGGTCAGCGACGCTCTCGGCAGTTTAGGGTTTAGGGTTCAGGGTTTAGAGTTCAGTGTTTCGGGCTTAGGGTTTTGGGGTTAGGGCTTAGGGTTTAGGGCATAGTGTTTAAGGAGCTTCGGCTGGCGAATACCCTAAACTTGAAACTCGAATTGGAAAAGAAAGTGTTGTAAGCCACAACCCCTGAAGATCGAAACTCCAACCCACTATACCCTGAACCAAAGTTCTTCAACTCCAAGCCCTGAACCCTAAACTCTAAACTCTAAACCAAACAGCCAAAATGGCGGCTTTCTAGTCTGGACCCAGTGAACCCCACAGTCACCCTAAACCTATTAACCATAACCTCAAACCCAAAACCCGAAAACCAGAAAGAACAAACCCTAAACCAAAAAAACAACCTCAACTCGCCAAACCGTAGACCCTAAATCCCGACAACCGTGTATAAATATTCATAAATTCATAAATACATACATATATATATATATATATGTGTATATATATACACACGCATATACATCTACACATGCATGTATATGTGTATACATATGTATACATGTGTTACATATTTTTCTTACTACATACACATATATAGCATATATACTTTCTATACTGTATTGTGCATATACATATACATATACATATACATATACATATATATATATATTGTATTATATTATATTATATTATATTATATTATATTATATTATATTATACTATATTATATTATATTATAGTATATTATATTATATTATATTAGATTAGATTAGATTATATTATATTATATTATATTATACTATATTATATTGCATTGTAATATATTATATTGTATTATATTGTATTGTATTATCTTATCTTATCTTAT
>CAJNDV010000053.1:0-15006 GCA_905221635.1 Symbiodinium sp. CCMP2456
GGCTTGTAGGGTTTAGGGTTTAAAGGTTTAGGGTTTAGGGTTTTAGAGGTTTAGACGTTGAGGGTTTATGAGGTTTAGGGTTTAAGGGTTTAGGGTTTAGGGGTTGGACCATTGGAGGGTTTAGTGTTTGCAGGTTTGGGGGTTCGGGGGCCTAAGGGTTTAGGGGTTTGGGGCGTTGAGGGTTACAGGGTTTCGGCCTGGTGTTGTAAGGGTCCCTTTCTGGGTTCTTTCAAGGTGCCTGCAAGGGGATCTAGATAGCCATCTGATTCAATGGGTTCCTTGAAGAGTGCCGCTAGCGCATCTACTAGCAGGGATCTATAAAGCTAGTTGAGTTTTTGTTGAGCTTTTTGGACTAAGTTTCGGGAGTAAGCAGGGCTTTTGGGTTTAAGGCTTTACATAGACTTTGCTCCAGTTTGTGGTTTTGGGTGCAGGGTTCAGGTTTTCGGAGTTGTGTTGGAGACTTGTTTATAAGAAATTCAACGGGGCTTTGACGAGCTACCTTAGTTAACCCTAAACCCTAAACCGTGTAATTCTCGGATTAAGCTGCTTTGGGGATGTTGCAAGAGAACTTCAGCAGCAGAGGTTGACAGTTTGAATAGGAATTTCATAAGGCTACACAGTCTTCCTTACAGGCTTTTGGGAAGATTGGGTTTCCAGGTGGCGTGGTTGGGGCTTTGGGCTTGTCCCTTGAACCCTTAAAACCCTATGCAATCAATAACCCGCCTAAACCCTTAAAACCCTATGCAATCAATAAGCCGAAAACACAGATCCCCGAATCCTTATAAAGTCTGAGTCCTAAACCCTGTTGGAGACCCCAAGACCTGTACCGAAAACCCTAAACCCCTAAACCCCTAACCCCAAACCCCAAACCCTAAAACCTAACCCCGAACCCCGAACCCCGAACCCTGTGCTGCTGCCGTGGAGCGCACTAAAGTGACCGCACCGAAGAGCGTGCTCCCCGAGTTGGTGAAGTCGTCGATGACCAGAACCTGCAGATCTCGGGGTCCGCAGCTGCTTTGGGGCTTTAGGGTTTAGGGTTTAGGGGTTTAGGGTTTAAGGTTTAGGGGTTTAGGGTTTAGGGCTTAAGGTTCAGGGTTTAAGGTTTAGGGGTTTAGGGTTTAGGGTTTATGTGAGGATGCAGGTGTTCTGTGCGAGGGTTTATGCGACGTTGGGCTCCGTAATTCTTGGGGCAAACTCCGTTGAAAACATAAGAAGGGAATCCAAGTCCAAACAACCCATAATTGTGGAGTCAAACCTCTGAGCTCTGATCTGAGGGTGTTGAACAGTGCAACACTAGCCAACACCAGCTACATAAGTTGTGGAGAAGTCTCAGAAACTAGCAATATTGCGTCTTTTGATGTTTTGTTCAACTACTATCACAACTATCATATACCACCCCAACAAAGCAGAACTCTTTGACCACTAAGACACCTACAACGAAGTCAGTACATGACAAGAGCTGCCCTGGCTTTCATCCTTAGGCGCATGGAATAGTCCGGCCACAAGCTCCCAGGGGGTCCTAAGCACCTATATAACGTAGGGGCCTCAATAATTGGAGCAGGGTTTTGGGGTATATTATACTATAGGAATAAGAAGGAACCCCCAAAATAGTACTTATAGGTAATTATTTAAGCCCCTATATTCTACTAAATAAGGATTTCTATAATGGAAATTAGTATTATGGTTTGGGCAACTATCCCCCTAGGACCCTTTGGGGCTGACATCCGAGGAGCATGGCTGCCCTTATCGAAGAACGTCTTCTCCCCACTTGCACCTCGCAGCAGCGGCTTTGGGGCTTAGGGGTTGGGGTTTATATATGGTTTAGGAGTGAAAGCTAAACCCTGGCTGCGGTTTTGTATCGAAGTTTTGATGGTTTGTTGCAGTGTTGCAACGGGGGCGCTGCCTCTTCTAGGCTCAGAGCTACGGTATAGAGTTTAGCATGATTAAGCGCTTAGAGTACCTATGCCGGTAAAACCACAAAACCCTGCAGCCCAACCTTTAGTTCTGGAACCGCCGAGCCCCGAAGCAAGTAACACCATCAGAGCTCCAACTCGTCTTAGCAGACCCTAAACCCGAAACCCTAACTAAACCCTCAACTAGTCGTAGCAGATCCGACAGAGTGTTGAAAGGTGCTTCAGTTGAAGGTTGCTGAGTGCCTAGGTGCTGCTGAGATGCTACGAGAGTGTGGGCATTCGGACTTCGGGGCTTCGACTTTAGAGTGTAGGGCTACTGGATGAGAGTCGCTTCGGGTGAAGGGAGCAGCATCACTTGAAGGTTCAGGGGCACTCGCAAGTGAGTGAAAGTGGCAACCTGTTTGGCAACTGCCCTCCAACCCTATAGACCTTAAGCCGAATCTTCGAGCATAACCCTAAGCCTAAACCCTAAACCCTAAACCCTAAACTCTAAACCCTTAAACCCTCAAGCCTAAACCCTAAACCCTAAACCCATTATCACGTCAAGAAAAAACCCAAGTGGAGCCTGCCGCAAGCTCGTAGTTCAGCTTCTGCTCCTGCTTGATCTGGTCGCCGACCTGAGGCTGTCACGGGAGTCGTCGAGTAGGTTTGGGGTTTAGGATTTAGGGTTTAGGGTTTAGGATTTAGGGTTTATAAGGTTTAGTATTTAGGGTTTAGGGTTTGGGATTTAGGGTTTGGGATTTAGGGTTTAGGATTGAGGGTTTAGGATCGGTTTAGGGTTTAGGATTTAGGGTTTAGGGTTTGGGATTTAGGGGTTTAGGGTTTAGGATTTAGGGTTTGTCGTGGGGCAGCACTTAGGCGAGATTTGCTTGTATGCGTCAGCACATGTCTCCAGCAAACAGTCAGATTTGGGGCGACCCACCCTCCTAGTCAAAACAGGCCTGGGCCTTAGGTTGTCGGAATGAAATACCTAAACCCTAAACCCTAAACCCTAAACCCTAAACCCCATCTGGTTTAGAGGGTCTGATGTGGATGATCTCAGGATGTGACCAAAAAGTCCCAATGTCGCCTTTCTCCATGTGTCACCGAAGATCTCAAAGTTACAGCGGTAGATCTGTCGTATTTCCGGGTGTAACTTGTTTGCTCTCTGTCTGGAAATGTCGGAGGCTTTCCTAGGATGCGTCTCAGGCTTTTGTTTGAACTGCATCCATAGTTTATAGAGATTTCAGCGTTCGTCAATTGTGTTCACTCAAGCCCATATGAAAGCTTAAATCTTATGATTGCATTAAACACTTGGAGTTTCTATTTGATTGAAGTGTTATCAGTTTTTCCAAAAGATCTTAAGTCAGTTGCACGTCTTATGCAATCTCCCAATCTGTTGGCTATTTCCGCCTTACTGTCGAATGTGTCCGTGAGTAGAGTGCCTAGGTATGTGGCTGATCTCTGTCTGGGGTCTAGTCTTCCTGCAGCTGGTCCATCGGGAGAAAAACGTACTGATGCAACTCTTTGGTTTGCTGTAAGATTCACGCATTTTCCATAATTCAGTTTCAACCCGTAGTATGCACTATGCCTTTCAATTGCATGCAATAGCTTATTAAAACACTGTGTGTTGGCTCCAAATATTAGCGCGTCGTCTGCAAAGAGGATTTTAGAGAAGTAAATACCATCTAATGGTTGGAGTTGTCTTGGTGTACAAAGTTCCAATGTCATGTCTGCCAACACTGCTCCCATAACTAGCACAAACAAGTAATGTGAAAGAGGACATCCCTGCCTAATGCCAAAATATTGAAATTTCCCTTCCGACTCATTGTTACCGGAGATTTGTCATAACGGGTCCTGTAGTGCTGTCAGCAACGGGAACGTTGACAAGTTTGTAATAAGATTGAGACTGATACGGTTGTAACAAATCGCCCCGCAAAGTCGCGAGATTTTGCGACACGGAAGGATGAAGGATGATGGTATCATAGCACAGCAACAGTGAGCCAACAGTTAACTCACAGATTACACGCTTTTTGATGTATCGTCTGATACAGCCGTATGAGTCCTGTGTGACTTTGTGCGGTTCGAGATCATGCACAACAACATACAAAACAAGCATTACCTGGACCCCAACAGTTTGTAGAATAAACGCCTTTTCTGAGTTTTGGGCCATTACCTACTTTGGTGGGTTTAGGTACGAGTGCTTGCAGACACAGGTGCGCGTGTCTTGTTGATGTACAAGATGTGGTCAGCCGCCAAGCCAAGGCGGTCCTGTGACGAGACAGCACCAACATGTCCTGAAACTTTTTCAGTTTGGTTTCAGTCGAACCCTGAACTCTGAAACGCCTGAACCTTAAACCACCCGAATACTCTAAACCCTAAACCCTGAACCCTAAACCCCTACACCCCAACCCCACCTCGACGCTGCCCTTGTAGCGGCTGAAAGCGCCGTGGTCTGGGAAAAGAACGAAGAGTTGATCGGTGCCTGGAAAGTTCCTAGGCACGGAGCACAGGAAGATTTAGGCTGTACAGTGCCTAGAGCTTAAGGGCTGGGGTGTCAGGAGCTTGGGGCTGGGGTTTTGAGTCGTATATTGGATGTTAGGGTTTAGGGTTTAGGGGGCTTCATGTGGATGGGTCTCAGGGTTTAGCCTGTGCTTCTTGGCGTGCTGCTTCATCGAAACATCTTAACACCCAAGGTCCAACACCACCAACAACCCTTACCTCGTAGGGATCCTTACCGTCATGGTTTAGTCCAGATCCATGTAGAACAAAACCGTTCATATGCACCAATCACCGTACCGCCCAAGGCCACACGAAGCAAGGCTTGTTTCACAGGGCGTGCTCTAGATTTACATGGCCACCAGTCTCAGTTCATAATAAGACTATGAGCACTCGTCGTAGCCCAACATCAGACGTGCTCATGCACGAAGTTCAGGATTCCCGCAACACGGTTGCTGCGCTGCTCATCGCTCAATCATTTCGTGATCACGTGCTATTTGAGTCTGGAGTTCGCCTTAGAGAGGGGGTCGGGTTTGTGGTGCGTGAGCTTTGTTTTGCGCCAACATTTTTCTATGAAACCTTGCGGCCGAAATCCAAAAGCACGAAACTTGTTTAAAGCACACCCTGCCCAACCCTGATCCGAGTCGTTAGGGTTTAGGGTTTTGGGTTTTGGGGTTTAGGGGTTTGGGGTTTAGGGGTTTAGGGTTTAGGGTTTAGGTACCGAGTTGCTTGCGCTCCTTGAAGACATCCAGGAAAAACCTTCAGTCTGCCAGGGGTTTAGGGTTTAGGGTTTAGGGTTTAGGGTTTAGGGTTTAGGGTTTAGGGGTGAGGTTTGGGTCAATGAAAGTGGAAAGTTGACAAGACTGCCCTTTAAGATGCTATATATGGGTAGTTGTCAAAATTAGGGTCCCTTTTTGGCTACCCTAAATAATAGGTGCCGTATTATAATAAGGACCCAAAAAGGGACCATAATTTTGACAACCACCCATATGGAACCGCAGAAAACACCCACAAATTTAACATATAAGGGCCTTTATTGAGTACAATAGGGTTTTGGGGCCCAGTATAGTATAGTTATAATAAGGAACCCCCCAAAACAGTTTAGGTACTTGTTGAGGCCCCTATATTCGATAATCCCCTAGAAAGCCTGCGAGATTAGCCATTAACACTTCATCTGCTCTCCGGTGCTGCAAGGAACGGCACAAAGCGCTCTGTGCGTATGTTCACCTTCGACGGAACGGCCGAACGGACAGGCTCCTCCTGAGCTCACGACATGTTCTGGTATAGGCTATTCGGTTTCGGGTTTCGGGTTTAGGGCTTAGGGGGTTTATGCAAAGAGCTTCGGAGTTTCAGGGTGTGAGGGCTTTGAGGTTTGGGTTCTAGGGTTTGTTGGGTAGCCGGTAGGCAGGTGTGGCCACACAAAAAAACCACACAAAGCGTCATCATGCGTCATCGGACATGTTCCCTCATGTCAACAGATGAATGTTTCAATTTTGTGTAATGTAGGGGCCTTAAAAATTAGAATAGGGTTTCTGGGTATACCATACTATAAGTATAGTCAGGACCCCCCCCAACCCTAAACCCTAAACCCTAAACCCTAAACCCTAAACCCCTAAACCCCTAAACCCGTAAACCCCTAAACCCCTAAATCCCTAAACCCTAAACCTTAACCCCCTAAACTTAGGGTTTGGAGTCATGGGTCTCAGAGTTTGGAGTGACGAGCTTGGGTTTGGAGTTCAGGGTCTGGGGGGGTGGAATTCCGAGATCTGGGATGGGTCTAGGGAACACTAAGCGCACTTAGGCTCTAGGTATGCGTACAACCATATACACTCAAATATACATATGCATCATAATTACTAAGAGGCACCGCGGGACACCTACTCAACTCCGAAACCCTAAACCCTAAACCCTAAACCCTAAACCCTAAACCCTAAAACCTAAACCCTAAACCTCCTAAGCCCAAGGTCCCAGAACCCCAAACCCAAAGCCGCTAGCCCCATACTCGGTTTACAGGGTTTCGGGCCCCTAAACCCTCAAAGCCCCTCTCTAAACCCCATAGACCCCCTGAAGACCCACCCCAGGCCCCTGCTCAAAACCCTAAACCCCATACCCCATACCCCTAACCCCTAAACCGCCCAGAACAAATCCTAGGCCACACGGCCTCGTGCAGTTCGACGAAGAACAGCGACAGAGGCGGCCGCCAGAGTGGCACGATTGGACGGGAGTCGAGCCTTGGCGGTGAGGGCTTGGGGTTTCGGGTTTCGGGTTTAGGGTTTAGGGTTTAGCGGGTTTAGGGCTTTAGAGGTGTAGGGCTCAGGGTTTAGAGGTTTAGAGGTTTAGTGTCTAGGGGGTTTAGGGTCTGGGGCTTGGCGGGGCTAGGGCAAATAAGGATTATACCTTAACCCCAAATACCCTACCTTGTCAGGGACTAACGCATGCAATATAAGAAAGGCATATTAACAAGCCCCAAGAAGGTAGGACCTAGGTAGGATTCTCAAGGTTCAGGTAGGAAGGATTTAGGATTGGGGAGGCGTAGGGTTTGGGGTTTAGGCTCTGGGGTTTCGGGGGTGTTGGGTCCATGGCTCTAGGCCTTTTGAAGTTTATGTTCTAGGGTGCCCTAAACCCTAAACCCTAAACCCGAAACCCTAAACCCAAAACCCAAAACCCAAAACCCTAAACCCTATGTTGGGGCTTGGAGTTTCTAGGGTTTTTAGGGCTCAGGAACCTGGGCTTTAATTCGGTCAAGGGTCTACCAGCACTCCCCCCAACTAATAAACCCTAAATACCCACTATGAACTTCCTAACTTGGAGGGTCGGGAGACTTAGTAAGTAGGAAACAAGTAGACTTATAAGTACCCTAAAAGGGACCCTAATTGGGGTTATAGTACTTATAAGTCTGTAAGATAACCATTTACTAAGTCCCCGACCCTCCAAGAAAGGGCTCCACTAAGGGTATTTTGGGGGGGTGCTGGGAAGGCTAAGGGTCTCAGAATTTGGGGTTTAGGGCCTCAGACTTCCTGCCCAAACCCCAAAACCCGACACTCCCTACACCTATATTTAGGGTTTAGGGTTAAAGGTTTAGGGTTTAGGGTTTAGGGTATAAATCCTACCTTAACCCCAAATAGCCTACCTTTTTAAGGATTTACATAAAGGAATCATAACAAGGAGCCCTAAGAAGGTAGGTTCTTTAGGGTCCAACCCTGTACCCTCAAAGCCTGAACCAGTGCAGCTCGTGAGGCGCAATCGCCGGACCCGCCCCAGGCGGCGCGGGAGCCTCGCCGTTTCTTGCGCCGTCGTCGGTTTAGGGGTTTAGGGTTTAGGGTGCGAGTGCTAGGCGTTGACTGAGAAGCTCGAAAACCATCTTTATACAAAGGGTTCTATAGCAAAAGGAACAGGGGGGCATTAACAATCATCCAGAATCTGTACCTAGCTTTTGTTGAGAGTAGAATCTCATCATTCATACAGGGTTTAACAGGTTCAGCGTGTTGGATTGTGGTTTGCGCGTTGAAGCCTTGGGGCGTGGATTTGGCGTACAGGTGGGGTTCAAGACGTTCGGCTTTGATTGCACAGCAACATCACCAGCAGCAGTCCACAAGCACCCTCCAACCAGCACCACGAGCACAACACCAGCAGCAGCAGCAGCAGCAGCAGCACCACCACCAGCATCACCACCAACATCTACAATAATGTATCATATAAACAACTTCAGAAGCCGTGTAGCCACAGAGACAGCACAAAATAACTCAACCCTCTACCAAGTTAGAAGCTTCGATGTGCACGCATTTCTTTGCACAGCCTCAGAGAAATGACAAGAAACTATTCCCTGTCACCATCGGGCACCATGACCAATGTAGGGGCCTTACTAATTAGAATAGGGTTTATAAACGAGAACTGTAATAAGGAGCCCCCAAAACCCTATTCTAACTACTAAGGCCCCTGCACCCTAAACCCTTATAGTAGCCCTTATAGAACCCTTTTAAAGGAACCCCCCGACGGGACCTCTTAGTGTCTCTCTGCCTCGGCTGCCATCAGTGTAGCCAACGTCCGCGCAGTGGGGACATCAAGCCAGCGCCCTTCCGGGACCTTCGGGGCGTAACGTAGGGGCCTTAATAATTAGAATAGGGTTTTGGGGCTCCTTTTAAAGAATTTCCTTAAAGGGTTCTATAAGCACTACTATAAGGGTTTAGGGTGTAGGGGCCTTACTAATTGGAATAGGGTCTTGGGGCATATCATACTATAATTATAATAAGGAACTCCCAAACCCAAAATAGTATTGGTAATTCTTTAGGCCCCTATATGACAGGCAAAGCTCTGATCTTAGGTCTACGGTAGGAAGCTTGGAATTTTAGCTTCTTTGGGGAATACAAGTAGGGGGGGAGAAAACTTGCAGGGTTTAGGGGTTTAGGGTTTAGGTCAAACTCCATAAGAAAACTTGCAGGATTCAGCCAAGCTTGCCGTGACTAGCTGGTAAAAACAGCCGGTTCGGATCGAAGCTTAGGGCCTCGGCCGAGTCCCTAAACGCCTACTACTTGAAGCAGCATGGGGAATGTCAAGGCCTTAAGAATTACCAGTACTATTTTGGGAGCTCCTTATTGTAATTGTAGTAAAACGGACCTCAAAACCCTATTTTAAACATCTAAACCCTCTATATTACCCGTCTGAAAAGGGCCACAGGTCTGTGACCTCCGCTGTGGTGGCCCATCAACCTCGATGGATCCTGATCTACGCAGTTTAAGGTTTAAGGTTTAGGGTTACGCCCTTAGGCTCCTTCTCGGCGCGGCTGCCTATTCCAAAAGCACATTTTTTCATGCTTCGAAGTCGATGTTTCATGTGCACTTCTCCTACATGTCGCATTGCATAGCTTGCAGTGCCCTTGAGGAATTTAGTTGCCCGATAGCCCGGCCCGTTGCAATCCGGCATATGATCAATATTGTAGTGTGCTATTCATTCCTTTCCTGATACACACTGGCAAAGAAACAATCTTTCAGTGGCAAGCGGACATTCTAAACCCTAAAGCAATCCTGACTCTAAATCCCTATACCCCAAACCCTCAACCAAGAGCCCTAAGACTCAAAACTCGGCAGGGCCATGCAATGGTATCGATAAGATCCAAGAAACCCCCAAGCCCTGAAACCTTGTGCTCGTACAGAACCCGAATAAGACTTTAAAACCATGTAGGGTTTAGGGTTTAGGGTTCCCAGGAACCGTAAAGAACCTGAAACCGTCCCCAACAATTCCCCACGTGCAACCCGACAATGAGGGTTTCTAGTTTCTCCCCAGGCCCAAGCCTACCCATAGTCTGCATTGTAGAACCAGCCTTGCATTCTAGGATCCTACCCACCGAAGAGCTTAACTAAAGAATTGAACTACCATGGCAACTATAGGTAGGCCCGTGTAAGCCCGAACCGGTAGCACCAAAAAAGGCCTACCCGTTTCAGAAACGGTAGGGCTTTTTCGGCTGCAGGAAGCCCTGTCCATGTCTGCTGCCAAGTTGCTGAGTTGGTCCAGGGCGCACCCGATTGGGGCTGAAAATCAGATGAATGGGTTTTGGGAGCAAAGGTCCGCTTTAGGGTTTGGAAACATGGGGGTGCTCCGTTTAGGGTTCAGGGTTGAGGGTGGGGTTCGGACAAACAGATTTCTAGGTTCAGGCAAACGCTAAACCCTAAACAAGGTTCCAGGTCCAGGCTGGTTCAGGGTTTACGCGTCTTTTGGTTGAGTTTTGACCTGGGCTGGAGTTGAAGCCTGCAGCAAGCCCTAAACCCCAAGTCTAGTCGGCGTCAGCTCTTTAGAAGGGGCAGGCGTGCACAAAGCGGTGTTCCGGTGCCCACCCAAAGGATCATGGACTTCGTAACCAGGGTAAGATACGTCTCGTAGATATAAGTCACGGTTTAGGGTCTAGGGTTTATGTATTCCACCCCCAAATCAGTTAATTACTAATTATGTACACTCTTCACAAGGGAAAATGGGTTCTTTAGATCTTGGCCTAGGGCCCACGCCTCTGCTTTCGGTCAGGGCCCGAGCTGCGCGACATGGGAACTACAGGTTCAAGCTCCTTTGAAGAGTTTAATCCGACAGGGTTCAGGGTTTAGGGCTCAGGGTTTTAATCCGAAGGGGTTCAGGGTTCAGGGTTTAGGGTTTTCATCCGAAAGGGTTCAGGGTTTTTAGTTTCTTTGGGTTTAGGGCTCAGGGCTTTGGGCTTAGGGTTGAGAGTTTAGGGCCCACGCTCTCTCCTCATACCCCGGAAAAAGGCTGAGGGTTCAGGCCATAGGACTTAAGAGGTGGAGGCAAGCGACTTGTGGGTATGACCATGCAGAGCTTAGACCCAGACCTCAGGCCCGATAGAAGCCTGAGCCCTCCACTGCCCCAAACCCCAAATAGTATATATCGGGTTTAGGGTTTAGGGCTTAGGATTTAGGGTTTAGGGTCCATGTGCGCCAAGGGTAGATACTTTGGCCCCGAAGTACCCCAACAGGCACTACTTTAAGGTCAAAGTAATTATCTACTATTTGGGTACATGGACCCTTAGGGTTATAAAGGAAATACCAACGCTACGCACTACATAAGTTCACAACCATCGCCAAGGCCCCACCCCGCCTCCCAACGACTGGTACGCTCCATTTGGCAAGGACGGTACCAGGGAATCACGACCTCGAGGGAACAGCTTACAGTAAACAAAACGTACCCTTGTAAACACCCTTCAAGGAGCCCTTAGGGCTCCCTTTAGGGAAGCTTCAGAGATCCTTTTAAGGAGCCCTTAGAGCGGTTTAGGGTTTAGGAACCTCGAAGCAATCAGGCCCTGAGGTCGTAATCTCTAATCAAAGGAAGACTTTTGCTTGAGCCGCCACGTTTTGGCATTCGGGTGGGGGGGGGGGGTTCGCCTTCGTCTACTGGGGGCCTGTGGGCTAAGGCGGCTAAGGGCTCCAAGAAGTGCATCCTCCACATCTCTCTCTGACGCCCTGCAAGCCATAAGCCCTGGTGGATTTTGGGTTTAGTCAGGGTTTAGGGCCCATGATTTAGGGTTTAGGGTTTAGTTTAAGGCCCAGTCTTTAGGGTCTAAAGGTTTAGGGTTTGGTCTAGTTTAGGGCCCTTAGGGTGTCGGGTTTGGTTTAGGCCCATTAAAGCATCCAAGCGGAAACCAAGAAGCTGATAGCCTTTACCCCCCCTGCCTTCAGCACTTTCGGGTTGGCGGGTTTAACGGTAAAGCTTTCGGGTTTAGGGCTTTCAAGGTTTAGGGTTGAGGGTTTAGAGTGGGAGCTCTACATATTTAGTTTTGTTTAGTTGTCTAAGCTTGGGGGTTGAAAACGGTCATGGACATTGTTTTGGTACATGGGCCGTGTGGTGAGATCCTTGATCCTCACTATGATTGCCTGATCTTCCCGGCCCCTACCTTAAGGATCGGGATACTGATGGCTTCAGGTTTAGAGCCGGCTTTAGGCTTTGGGGCTTAAGGGCTTCAGGTGTCGGGTAAGCAAATTGAAGACTGAAGACATGAGTGCTCCGAATTGAAATGTTATTCTGTTGTATAACATCATATGACATTCTAGGCTATGGTTCTACCTTGTATAGTACGAAAATATATTATATGTTGAAAAATTCTGTTGATTCCGCCAGGCAACAGTCACACGATGTGCACGTCCCCAAGCATAGCGTCCCTCCTGTCGGGGATTCGCCCCNNCCCCCCCCCCCCCCCCCGAACAAAAACGACAACACATAAGCCTGAAGTACTAGGTCACGAATTGCTGACACACACACACACCTTAAGTAACTCAGTTACCTGAACTACAAAATGTGCTGGCTATAGCGTCTGTGACCATGTCTTCTCAAAGAGGTGCAAGAATGGGATGAAATAAACACGACGCAAACCATAAACATCCTAAAGCCTAAAGAAGTGAGTATTAGACTCGAAACACTAACCCCCCGGAAACGAATCCGAACCCTGAAATCTCAAGCCCTCATAAACCAACAGTGAACGAACTTAAACTGTTTTAGGGATTCTATCATCACCTACCTTCTTGGTAGGGTAGGGTAGTTATACGATGTTTGAGACTTGGGTCTGCTGAATCGCAGGCTATGGCAGCTGATGCAATGCGGCGTTTCAGAAAATGGCGCGAGCACAACAAAGCCCAAGACTAGTGGGATTACTTTTCAAAGGCCAAAGTGAAGGAATGACTCCTGCGCGTAGGTCTTCCACTTGTTCGGTGCATCGTCGCTGTCGGGGAGCGCAAAGCCCTCGCCATCCGATGGGCCGTCGGTAGGAATTTGAGGTTAAGATTTCGAACCCCAGAGCCGCCCCGAACCCTATAACTGCGCCTAATATGAGGGTTTCAGAAAATAGGGGACCCTAATATAGTACCCTAAATAATAGGATTCTTATTATAAGGACCCCAAAATAAGGTACCCCAATTTCGGAAAATCCCATATAGAGACCTTAGTAATTAGAATAGGGGTTTTGGGGTCTATTAGACTATAAGTATAATAAGGAACCCCCAGAATAGTATAGGTAATCATTTAGGACCCTACATTACCTTCTTAGGGTTTAGGGTTAAGGGGTTTAGAGGTTCGGGTTTAGGGCCTAGGCTTATCTGGGTTCCCGATTGGGATTTGCTTGCCCGTCCTGCTGGGACTTGGGATCTGGTCTGTTGAAGGGCAGGGGGCTTGGAGGTAAGAATTTGGTCTTAATTGAAGGGTCCATGTACCCAATTAGTGTGTGTGTGTGTATATATATATATATAGAGAGAGAGAGAGGGTTTAGGGTTCAGGGTTTAGGATTAAGGGTTTAGGGTTTAGGGTCCATGTACCCATATAGTAGATGCTTCGGCCTTGAAGTAGTCCCTAGAGAAGTACTTAAGGCCAGAGTATCTCTATTTGGGTACATGGACCCTGAAGGTAACCGAGCAACCTCCGAACCAAAAATCCTTCAACCTCAGTAGTGGTAACCGAAATTCGGAAACCCCTTTGGGTTTAGGGTTTAGGGTTTAGGGTTTAGGGTTTAGGGTTTTAGGGTTTAGGGTTTAGGGTTTAGGGTTTAAGGTTTGGCCCAAAAGCTTAAAACCAACATCCTCTGACAGCCTGGGGCGATGCAGAACACGCGAAATTCATCCCAAGCCCTTTAAGCGTGAAGCCTTTGAAGCCCAGAAAGCACCGAAATGCCTCTTAGAAACCGCCCCCCCCACCCCGAAGCTCAGGCTCCAAACCGAACCAAAACCCTGAACGCTAAAGCCCACTGAACCCTAAGCCCTAAACAATAAACCTCAAAAGGCCCCAAACCCTTAAACCCGGACCCCCACATCATAAACCCCCAAAGCCCTACAACACCTCCTGATGTTGAACAACCAAAGCCCCAAAACCCTAAAGCCAGCAATGTAGGGGCCTTGATAGTTTGAATAAGGTTTTGGGTGTTGATTACTATCATTATAGCATACTATACCCCCAAACCCGATTCTAATTATTAAGGCCCCTACACCCGAAACCCTTACAGTAGCCCCTTATAGAGCCCTTTTAAGGAGCCCTTTCAAGGAGCCCTATGAAACCCTATGCTAATTATTAAGGCAACCCTAAACCCTAAACCCTAAAATCCTAAACCCTAAACCCTAAACCCCAAACCCTAAACCCTAAACCCTAAACCCTGGAAGCGGAGCCTGGAGTTGCTGCAGCAGAGACAGCTGATCGAAAAGTCGCTCCCTGCAAGGCGAAGCTGGGGTTTAGGGTTTCGGGTTCCTTCATATCAGTAGTGTAGGGTTCAGGGTTTCGGGTTCAGGGTTTAGGGTTTCGGGTTTAGGGTTTAGGGTTTCGGGTTTCGGATTTAGGGTTTAAGGTTTAGGGTTTCGGGGGATTTAGGGTTTGGACCTGTAAGGTTAAGGTTCGGGGGTAGAGTGCCGCGGCTGTGGAGTTTTAGACTTGAACTAGGAGGTGTGGGGTCGGCTCACGTGGGGTCTTGCAGATTGTTATATGACGTTTGAACGTATAACTGCGGCATAGCCATTGCGGTGGAATTTAATTATTATGGTTGAGGTCTGTGGTCGAGAGCGTCGTCTTATGTGTCTAGGTCATGCTATGTAATTGTGCGCATAAGCTCCCTACAAATTTAAGGGGAACAATCTGGGTTCCCAGGTGTTACAACGTACCACCCCTGTAAGTCGGCATGACCCGTTAAGCGAAATCAGCGCACGAAGACGGACGCCGCAAATCCGAAATTGCGCGCCCTTACACGCAGGTACGAGGATGGGCCCGGTGTGTAGGAAAAACAGTAATCTGTTACACAGGTCAGTGGGCTTCGTGAGCATAGGCTTCGCGGTGCAGGGTTGAGGATCTTACATGTCGGGCCTTGGCGTCAGCATTTCGGGTGCTGACCCCTAAACCTCTCAAAACCCCACACCAAAGCCTCAACCCTGATTGTCTAAACCCCTAAACCTCCAGATCCCTAAAGCCTAAACCCTAAACCCTAAACCCCTGACCCCTAAACCCTAAACCCCTAAACCCTAAACCCATAAACCCCTAAACCCTAAAGCCCTAAACCCTAAACCCTCAAGCCTAACCCCTAAACCCCTAAACCCCCCAAGGCCCTAAACCCTGCGCCGCCTCGGGGGCCTTGGCCTCAGAAAAACTTCAATGTCAC
>CAJNDV010000054.1:439-13927 GCA_905221635.1 Symbiodinium sp. CCMP2456
CGGATGGAGGTTTTGGGGTTTAGGGTTTTTGGGTTTCCGGTTTAGGGCTTAGGGTGTAGGGTTTGGGGTTTAGGGTTTAGGGTTTGGTGTAAGGGGAGGGGTGGGCTGTGGGGATACATCTCCCACCAGACCGACCGTCTGCTTCTGGTGGGTTGATCCGCTAGTGGTTTGTTTATGAGTCCGGAGGCTGCTCTCACTGGTTTCGACTCGGGTCAATTGCAGTGGCTGAGCTCTGGCGATGTAACGGCTGGCTGCTAGCAGTGCCTTTCGCCAGGGCGTTTATCTGGAGCAGCCCGATTTGCTGAAATCTGGATTGCTAGCAGCGGTCACCGCCAAGACACAGAACCTCTGCGGCATCAGCTCTGAAGGCAGCATGTCAAGCGCGGCTTTGATGAAACCCTAAATCAGCTCACGCATTGGACTCTTGTCTGAGTCTCTAGGACCTGTTGATGAGCCAAGTGCTGTCACGAAATACGACATAATGCGACCGAGGCAGTTCTTGACTGGCCGCGGCTTCTATGATGTTGCCCTTTGATTGCAAGCTCCGGCTCTGGTGCACGTATATCATTTTCGCAGGGTCATATGCCTCTTGCTTGGGCCACGTTTTCGAGAACGAAAAGGAGACGAAGTAGCTGCAGCCCGGCACCGCCCTAGGCCGAGACCCGACCCTTCGCCGAAAGAAGTCGTATATCCTGAAACGACAGCTCTACAAATCCCCCTCACTTCCGGGCAAATGTGGTAAGAAGATGTGTCCCACCCAACAATCCGAAACCGGGTTGGCAGCTCGGATCGTGATTGACGGGTGCAGGTATTCGTCGCTGCAGAAACAGAATCGATTTCGATGTTGGAGTCTTGTTGAGAAACTGAGCAAGGTAGGTTAATAAGGAATCATGGCCGCATTGTCTATTTGTCTACCCATCTACCTACCTACCGGTCTATATTCAAGTTTCGTGTTCCTGATTGCGGCAGCGTTCAAAGAAGTGTGTTAACTAGATCGCAGCTTCTGTTTTAGGACGAAACCCAATGCCTAAACCATATGACCCCATCATGGAGCATTGTCTATTTGTCTATCTATCTAAATAACTACCTGTCTATATTCAAGTTTCGTGTGCCTGATTGCGGCAGCGTTAAAAGAAGTGTGTTAACTAGATCGCAGCTTCGGTGTTAGGACGAAACCCAATGCCTAAACCATATGACCCCATCAATTTTCCTTGAACTTCTCCAAACCAGGGGAAAAAAGGCTCAACAAAAGCATACTCTCCCCAATCAAACCTACAAGCCGTGCACCCCAAAACATGGATAACAACGCCCTTTAAATCAAGTCTGCAGCCCAGGAGGTTGACTCTTATATCGGCCTTGAGGGGCAGGCCTCTGAGAGATTGTGCCCTTATATATTCGGGTTTAGGGCTTAGAAGGGTTCGTATAAGACTAAGGGTTGCTAGAAGCATAAGGCCTTTAGACAGGGTTGCTATGGGGAGTGGAGGGCAGTAGGAGCTACAAGGGTGGCTAGGGATATCTAGGTTGTGTCTGTTCAAAACGTCGCCGTCATCATCGCCATCATGGTGGGGACTATAGAGGCGAAGGCTTATTGACCCTAAACCCTGAACCCTAAACCCCTAAACTTCTCCCTAAGAAACCGGATTGGACCATGGCGCGAGCGGCCGATTTTTTGAATGCACGCCGTAAAAGCACTGTTGCGGGGGAACGGTGAGAAAAGTAGACACGGCATTGTTACTGTTAGAGTTCCTTCGAATAATAATACTATAAAGGGGCCCAAAACCCTATTCTAATTATTGTAGCTTTTAGCCAACCGCCAGCAGTGCCAGCAAACTTGTAGCCAAGCCAACTGCGCAGGCACCCGCACAAGCAGCAACTGCAGCCACGGCGATAGTTGTACCCTGATTTCCATCTTGCAGCGTACAAGCGGGGTTGATTCAGTGCGTTGTGACATTGCTTTTGCGAGATCTAGTCCAGGTTGGCTACTGTAGTACTTGGTGATTCGGCGCATGCTGAGAGTTGAAGTATTGGGCCACATTCCTGGTGTGTTGTTTCAATACGGCGCCCCTGGCCCCCCCGGAGTAATTATTCCGGAGGAGATTGTTTGCAGTTCGTGGTTTTTTGAAATCAAGTGGGTCACCGAGAGCTCCGCCACACTACAATGCTGCATTGCTGCTGGCAGGGCCTCCCCAACATCGCCGCGCAGCTGATATCTTCAGATAAGCCACCTGCCGGCACAGGGTGGCTCCAACAAATGTCTGAGGGTGCATAACTACCGCTGTTTCTATACACCACATATTTTCGATTGCGTTACAATATCGATCATATATATGTACATGTACACATGCACATGACATGGTTAACGCACGTTCCTTTCGTGTTTGTATATACACCTATGGCCATGTACCACATTATATTGTGGTGGATGTTAGTTGGGAGCCGTTGGGTAGTTGAATTTTTGTTGGGCACAATTGCCTGCAGGAGATCTTCGATGCTCGTGCTTCGGCGCATCGGCGTGCCCATCAACAAGACCGCCCCTGGCTAGCAGCATCGTATACATGTTAAAAACCCTATAGCAGACCCTAAAGCCTAAAACCCGACTCCTACACCCCGAAGTGTACTTTTTCCCTCTTTCTAGCAGCGCAGGGCTTTCCTAACCTCCTGCCGTGGGGTAGACCTCTGTTGATGAACTCTTCCATTATTAAGGCTTCAGGATTTCAATGAAGATCCTGATATTTCAACACGTTGAAGCAAGGGGCCAAGCGAATCAGGTGCTTCCATCAAACCGGTATATAACCACCGACAGTCTTGATACTTACAATAATGAGGCTTGCTTACTCAGTTCAGAGTCCACATCCCGTGCCAGGGAAATCCAAGGGGACTTGGGGCAACGGCTGGCAGTTCAGCTGGAACCCTAAACCCTAAACCCTAAACCCTAAACCCTAAACCCTAAACCCTAAACCGCAAACTAAGAAGTGGCAGGGCCCGGAGAGGTCTGAAAAGCGGACATCGTGTCGGTTCGGTTTCGAGCAACTCCCCAACCATCCGAGCAAAACCGCGCGCCTTCGACTCAGGGCGAAGATCGAACTCGCAACCCTGATGTAGGGGCCTTTATAACTAGAATACGGTTTGGGGGCATCTTATACTGAAATTGTACTGTATTTATAATAAGGAACCCCCAAAGTAGCATAGGTAATTATTCAGGCCCCTATGTTAAACCCCCTACAAAATCCAACCCTCGGGATCGAAAACAACGAGCCCAGCCCGAACCCTAAACCCGTAAAGCCTCAGCTGTAAACACAGAAAGTTTTTTGGGGTTTCGGGTTAAACCTTACCCATAGGCTCCATTGTAGTTCCTTTTGGGGATTACCTTGTAGGATCCTGAATCTGTGCTATAGGCCACCCCTAAGCCCTGTAAGTCCAGGTGGGAAGCGCTGAGAATGAACTGGTGGGCGATCTTCGCTGCTTGTCTTCAAGGGATTTTGAGACTCGGAGAGCCCTTCAGGGTTTAGGGTTTAGGGTCTTTCGCCCTAAACACTAAACCGACTGCCTCTAAGGGTTCCGTTTTAAGGGCACTCTATGTTAAGGGCTCCCTCAGGGTTATGCTGCAAAGGTCCTCTCAGGGCTGCTGCAAGGTTCTACAAGCATTACGAGAAGGCGTCGAAGGCTCTAGAAGCCCTTCTATCAGGGTTACAATTAAGGGTTCTACTACGAAGGTTACTGTCTTGTGTACGGATTGGCGTTTTGAGATTTTGGGTTAAAAACATCAGGTTTTTATGCCGCATACCTCAGGCAGTGCTCCTAAACCATGCCGGTTTTCGCGGAGGAGCTGTCTACGCTGTTGGCATTAGTGGCGTAGTTAGCGGGGCATTATAAACCTCCAAAGTTGATGTTTTGATTGGGGCATGTAGGGTTTAAGCGGTTTTTGGTTCGAGGTTTCAGCGTGTAGGGTGAGCCGGTAGATCTACACCCCAGGCCCTGGTATGTGCGAGACAGCTACACAGAATTCCTGAAAAGCCGAAACTTGGCACCCTACCAAAAATCATCGAAGTGCACCCGTTGCGAACCCCATCACCCTACAAGTTTGCGTTTCTGAGCCCCCAACCATGACAAGTCCATAGGACAAGTCCGTCACTGTCGGGCTTCTTGTCCAGAAAATGCACTCAAAGCTTCGACGGCGAGAGATATGGTAATTATACAACTTTTGCACACATACTGTTGATTCGAAGCCCAGCCACGCATCTCGCATCATACTCTCTGTGGGCAGATACATTGATGGGAACATCCTTACATAGGCAGGTGTAGGCGTAGTTGACGGGAACCTGGGCCAGACACTCAGAAATATGTATATATATATATGTGTGTGTGTGTGCATGTATACATGTATTTGTTTAGTGGATTGTTCAATACCACAGCGCCTAGGGACTGAACCCGAAACCCGAAGCGCCTATCGCCACCCAGGGTCAACGTTCTTGGGGAACAATGCAGCTGGAGGCCAGTCAGTTGTAACCTCCGGTGCACATGCAGGGGCTTGCCCAACTTCCATCACAACACTTAAGCCCCAAACCCTAACCCGTTCCAAGCCGATATCGGCTTGGAACTTGGTAAGCAGTAGTTTCAGAAGTTGCAGGGTTTAGAGTTGTCAGGTTGCAGGTGTTATAAACCCATTTACGAGATCTAACAGACTTCATTTTAGCTCCGATGTTGGTGACGAGTGTTGCTTCATTCCCGACACACTTCCGGTGTGCAGAACGACCTGTAGCTAGTTGGGGTTTAGGGCTCAGAGTCGGCAACCAAGTGCACGCGTGAGACGCGGTGCTACACTTTGCCTGTTGGCTGCCGCGCAGGATAGCCAAAGCAGCCGCTGATGCATCCCCTGAATCTGAAGTCTTAGAACACTTAGGACTGACATTTGCAAGCCTCCCGTTGGTGAACTCTTCCGTCTGTCAGCACATGGTAAAACCTGCATTCAAGGCGACAAGAGCTTACGTTAAAGCCACCATCAGTTCACAACATGCCACGCGTAATCCTGTATTCATGAGGCCATGAGAACCGCCGGCCCCCACAAACTAATGAGACAAACCAACCACCCAATGGACCATCAAACACTCGAACGAACAACCAAACAAACAGACAGACAGGCAGACAGAAAAATAAACAAGCACACAAACAGTACATGTGTATATATATATATACACGTATAGACATACGTACATACATACATACATACATACATACATACATACATACATATATAGATGCATACGATATCATCTCGTGTTTTCTACCTGCAGGGTTGCTGATCTGGTACCAGCCCAGAAGCGCAGAGGATAATGATCTGCACGACAGCCTGTGCGATGTGCTGCTGTTTGCAGGCCAAGCCTCGATCAGCTACATTGGCGTCGCTGGCATAGCACCCTTCGTCGTCTGGACCTCTGCCTATCCTCCCTGCTCTGAACCTTAAGTACTAACCCTAAACCCTAAACCCTAAACCTTAAATACTATACTAAAGAACCAGGGGTTCCCGCCGTAAGCCCTGACCGATTGTTGGAGTTGTGGAGGTGTGAAACAGCATTCAGAGTTGTCTGTGTCCCCAGGCATGTGTGGGCAGTTAAGACTTTTTTCGAACATTCAAGAGCTTCAAGCGGTTGAGACACTAATCTTCTGCGTTCCGCGAGGGCTTCTTGGTCAAGGGCCGACTTATGTAAGCTCTTGGACTGTGGTTCAAAACTAAAAACCTGTCGGGGACGAGGCGACAGCATTCGGGCATTCCGGTCATCATGTGATGACTAGCCGCTAGGCTGTTCTGCAGACGCAGCAAACCTTAGACCCTACACCCCGAGCGCGCATGGGGTAACTGCACCTACATGTGCAAGAAGCCAAAAACCCAAAGCCCATCAATCGCCACGCAGTATGGCGAGGTCCGGGTTGCTTTCAGCCCTTCGCTCCTACCATTCTTGCTTGGTCTACCTTGATTCAAGTTATGGACCCCTTCAAATTTGTGTCGGGCCTTGTGGGAAAATTTAGAAATATCCAGCTCACCTCCTGCAATGGCAGCCCGCAATGTGCAGCTGTGCTTTTTGTTCAACAGTTGACCCTTTGTCCGTAATTATCGTAGAGCTCTGTCAGAGAAGGATTTAGTGCTTGGTGTGCTTTCTTAGTCCCATGCTGACACAAAGGTCGACGGCACCAAGTCGGCTGCGCGGGATTTGGCCCGGAGTAATCCACTGTGCATCCCACTGTGTGTCTTGTCCAAAGAGACATGGGCCTGGTAAAAGTGCAACATTGTTCCAGCCTTAGAGATGGCAGTTTCCGATCGGCGGGCGCTAAGACACTTTACTCAAAAAAGCAGCGTGTACGGCTAGGCACTCAATGCAAGTAAGTTGCACGACATGCTTTGGTGACAAAGTGCCCTGTCGTGTCATGCCTGCCGCCAGCATATCTTGCCCCAGCCGTGGAAGGTTTTACGATCGTCAAGCTCAAGTCAAACCCAGAAGCAGTCTTTGGGAACTACGTGTTCAGTTCCAAGCCGATCACAGTGTTTGCATCATACCCGCGCAGAATCTACTGCTCCCAGAGAGAGTAGTGATCTTGTGATAAAACACTATTTATTCGTTCAGTGCTTGAAGCAGTTTTTGTTTGTTGCCCGTGCCACCGCAACATGAGAGGCAGCAGCTGTAGCTACGGGTGTTGGTGTTGTTGTTCTTGTTGCAGCTGCTGCCAATGTTGCTTTAGTTCTCGCTGTAGTAATAACCATGCAGCAACAGTGGTAGTCACGGGAACGTCTCCTATAAGTTCGTCAAGCTTTAGAGCGCTTCCCCTGGTGACCTTCAACTCCAGGTTTTGCCGTTCTGGCGTCCGTGGCAGCTGGGCAGCACATCATTCGAGAGACCACATCGTTGGAGTCAGGATTGTTTGCGGGGGTTTAGGGTTTAGGGGTTTAGGGTTCAGGGTTTTTTTTGTACGACCGGGGCCTGTGTTTCTTGCCGCTTTTCCCAGGAGCACGTGCAGAAACCGAGTGCAACAAGACATCCGTGTTCGCCAGCCAGAGACTGCTTAGGACGCTTGTGACTGTGAGATTGGCCAAAACTTTTCCGGGAAAACGAGCAGGTTTCGAGAGCCCATATCCTGAACAGAGAGCTCTAGCCCCGCCCCCCTCCTGCCCACCAACCTCCCCTAAACCCTAAACACCAGAACATGGTCCTCAGATAATTGTGGGATTGCTTCTCTCAGGCCCTCAGGGTGCATGTGCCCAAATACTATATAGTTTGGCCTTAAAGTAGTCTCTACATAGCTCATTTTGGGGCCAAAGTATATACCTAAACCCTAAACCCTAAACCCCAAACCCTAAACCCTAAACCCTAAACCCTACTGTTTGTAGGAGGCAAAAAAAACCCTACTGTTTGGGCACATGGACCCTCACGGAAACCCAAAGGAGGCTTCGACTGCTTGTGAAGGACCAGAGCCCCATTTTGGGGGGTCAGGGCCTGGGTCTGGGGGTCCCGGACTGGGGGATGTAAAGCTAGTTGGGTACCTTTTTTTAGGGTCCTTAGAATAGGATCCTACTGTTAGGAGTTCTATATCAGGGTCCCCTATTTTCGGAAACCCCCAAATAGGCCCCCCTGAAAATGCGATCAAAAAGCATCCAGAGGTACAGTCCTGGCGTCTCATGCTGACTCTTGGCGTCTTTGGCAGACGGGAACTCTCCGGTAATCCACCTTGAGTGTAAGTGCCCAAATGCTCAATGAAAATGATTTCATTACTCGCGTGCTGAGGCACAGGTTTAACATTATCAGCTAGTACGATGATAGACAGGATGGCAGAACAAGACCACCGAAAAGAGTTCGCAGTTGAACCAGCCGCCTACTGCTTTTCTGCTTGTCCGAAGCAGCTCTTACAGGCGACACTTAGCATGTGACTACCCAGAGCATGCTGCCTTGCATTGGACACTGCGCCCACTAAAATATCACTATCAGTACTCATCTCTGATAGTATTCCGACTGTAATTACTAGTACTGTTGCTGTTTCCTAAACCCTACACCCTAGACCCTATGCTCCGGTTGCTGAGGATTTGCACAAGCTTAGCAGGTGAGGGAAATCCATGCTTGACCCTGTACCCTCCAGGGTGCAGCACTCTTATATTTGTATTTATATATTTAGGTATGTACACACATAGTTATTATACATATACATATATAGTAATAAAGAGATATAAATAATTCTATATTGTTTTTATGTTATCTTTACTTGCTTGTAGATGTTGGTGAGGACTACTTCAGAATCCTTCAGCTTTATGTTCTGGCTGTGGGCACTTTGCCGTTACAAGCTTATCCCTGCGTGGGGGTGAGCGGGGTGCATTCACAGAGACAGACGCAGGTTCTTGTTTTCAGAGCTTGTTCGAGCCTACTACCACAACCCCCGGATTAAAGATTATTTCAGATGGGAACATACTTGAGCCTGCTAGCTTCAGCCGTGCAGCCTCAGTGCGCTTGAGGATCACGCTGCTCTGTATGTTCTGCGCCAACACCCTGTGCTTCGCAGCGCTGACGTGGATAGCCGAGTCCGGCTGGATCATGTCTACTAGTGACAAGGTCGCAGAAAACACGGCGGGTCCATGACATGTTCGGTTTGGCTTTGTATGTGCGTGGTTCTAAATTAGGGTACCTTCAAAGGTCCTTTTTCAAGGGTGCCGCCTTCTTCTGGGCTCCTACAAAGGATCCGAATTTAGAGAACTACCCATTCGGGCTTCTCACGCCTATCCGTGTTCAACTCGAACCTCTCGAAGCATCATACCCTAAATCTTGAGCCCTAAGACCCTAAGCCCTAAACAGGCGGAGTCCGAGATGCGAGAGCGTAAACCTTAAAAACAATACAAACCTAATTAACCTTAATCGTGAGGTGGATTGCTTTGAAGTGTACAGTCTCTAGTCTCTTCCGCACGAGCATGTTGTAGCATATGATTGGCTAAAGGAAGGCCAGTTGTTTAGAGCAACCTTGTACATGTTTTGGTAACATTATATCGTAAAGAGTTATCTAGATACAACTCGTGATAATACTTGATAGTTAGTATGCATGTCACGATCTGAGTGCTTCAGGTGTTCCCATCATGTCTGAGTCCACGCTGATGGCACTGACTTTTGACTACTCTCTCTTCCTGCTCGTCCGCCGCTGGGCTTAGCCATGGCAAGACGGGCCCGGCTTTGAAGCGGAACTAATCCGGGACAACGTCAGATCTAAACTCTAAACAGGGTTTCGGGTTCAGGGACCCTTTCGGCGGCGCTACTTCCCAGATGCAATAATCTGGAAGTGCTGCTTCCCAGCTGATTGGCAGAGTCTGGGTTCAAAAAGGGACCCTAATCCCTCAACTTCCGTCATCTGACCATCATTGTAAGCCAAGCTCTGTACCGTAGAGATCCTACGCTTGTAGCCCTCGGTTCAATTAGGGACCCAAAACATGACCTAACATAAGCATGTTATAGGGATATCCCTACCTTATTGGGCTTCAATATAAGGGGAATTATATGGGATACCCAATTTTGCTTATGTGCTTTTTCGGGGCCCTATTTAATGTGCTGTTGCTATGCTACTGCTACTACTACTACGACTACAACTACTACTACTACTACTACTTCTGCTACTACTCCTGCTGCTGCTGCTGCTGCTGCTACTGCTACTGCTACTGCTGCTACTACTACTACTACGACGACGACGACTACTACCACTACTACTGCTGCTACGACTGCTGCTAATGACCTACGGCCACTTGGATACCTACCATGTAGTGCCTACGGATGCTGCCACGCGGGAGCCAAAAACTGCTGCTACTGCTGCTGCTGCTACTACTACTACTACTACTACTGCTACTATTATTATTATTACTACTACTACTACTACTACTACTACTGCCACTGCCACTGCTACTGCTACTGCGACCGCTGCTGCTGCTGCTGCTGCTGCTGCTGCTACTACTACTACTACTGCTACTACTACTACGAGGACGACGACTGCTGCTGCCTCTACTACTACCTCTACTACTGCTACTACTACTACTACTACTACTACTACTACTAACTACTACTACTAACTACTACTACTACTACTACTACTACTACTACTAGTCGTACGAGTCCTCCTGATAGCCCCAGACCTCTTTCGTCCTTAACCTTTAAGCCCCTGAAGCCAAGGCTTCCAGGAGGAGCTAGCGCTAGGTGCCGGATTGATGCAGGCAGTGTCAGAGGCATGGCTTGAAGTATTAGGGGATTTAGAGTTTAGGGTTTAGGAGCTTTCCTGTGCTCTTGAGGGTTTCTGGGTTCAAAGGTTTAGCATTGGGTTTGTGGCTGTTTGGCATCCAGCACATCCCGTTGCGTTGCTGTGAACAGTTGGTTGCAGCATTTGGCATTCGCATCTGGTCTGGTTTGGGTTTGTTGCCTTCACTGACGCACTGATTGGGTAAAAGCCGCTCTTTCGGGTGCGTGTCGCCCTCGCGAGACTACTAGACTTATAAGCCCTAAAGGTCGTCTCTCGTTTACCCGCAGTCTAACGTAGTCTTCCGAAGCATCCTCTAGAGCTTTCCTGCAGAGCCCAACCGAAAGGCAGATTCGAGGTACGTATATACCCCAAAGTCCTCCCTAAAGCAGAGCAGCCTCACGAAATAATCGCAATAATTTTCCAAGAAGCCTCATCCGTTTTCGGGATATTGGGCATTTAAGAAAGTTAGTGACCGCAGAGCTCAACAAAGGCTTCCATCCGGCGCAGCGGCCATGCCACTTCGTCTTGTTCGGGCTTACCCATACATCCTGACCGTGTTTGGGGTTTAGGTTCAGGCCTGCTCAGGATTCAACGGTTTTAGGGTTTAGGGGAAGCCAGCATTTGCTCCCGGAATGCTTCATTCAAACCCAGACAGCCTAAAATGCAACTCCAAAACAAATATGGTAACATCAGGGTGTTGTTGCTCGCACAGAGCTTGGCGGGTTATTGTAGTATACGTGTAGAGGAACTCTTCGGGGACATGAAAGTAGTCAGACCTCGATCTGTCTTATCCCTACACTACAAGTAAGGATGCCCCGCAAGTTCTACATACCATCCCTCGGCTTCGGTCTACACTACAAGTAAGGATGCCCCGCAAGTTCTACATACCATCCCTCGGCTTCGGTGGAAGATCACAAGGCCTTATATCAGCCCCAAAGCACGGCTTGAAACACGAGAACAAGGTTTCTATCAGAGTTACCATAGAGGCTAATATACACGCTGCTATGGAGATTCCTGTTTCATACCTATCTTGAATATCGGAGGCGGTACAACCCGAAGCTCAGAATTTGGAGAGCGTCTTGTAACAGTAAGCTTTATTAAAGGCCCGTCTCCCTAACTTTCATGCGAAGCAAGAGCATCAATACCCAGATGCTGCTGTAAACTCTGGTTCCAGCATGTGCAAGCGTTCAAACCTTTGTCCTAGGTAGTATTAGGGAGGCCCCTTAAAGGGGACTCTTCTTAACCCTACTTATGGCTCGCTTGAAAGGGACCTTATTGAGAGGGTCTATATCCGCAAAATCCTGACTCCTGATTGGAAGAGCCGCTAGCCCCTAAACGAATCAAGCCTCCTGCCGTTTTACAGACGCTAGCAAAGCAGCCGCAAACAGTTCCAAAAAATGAATCCCCAGGTGATCCTAGGATCCGGACTCAAAACCCTAAACCCTAAATGAATCCCCAGGTGATCCTAGGATCCGGACTCACTTTGTGCTATTGCTCCCTGGCGGTGCAGCAGCTCCCCCTGGAGGAGTCCCACAGTCTGAGCATAGGCTGGGAGAGAGTGGAAAGATAGAATTTAGGGTTTAGGGCTTAGGGTTTAGGTTTTAGGGTTTAGGGTTTAGGCTCTCCTTAGGAATGGTTTCTCATGTTGCAAAATATATAAACCAAGATGAATTAGAACAGCATATGTTTCTTATGTGTCCAATGCGCTTAGAGTATAGAGCCGCAGGGGTAGTTATTCGGCGTGCGGTTGTTATAGGGGTTCGGTTTCAGGCGGTTGAGGGTTTTGGGATGTGTCGTGTGTTTCGTAGTTTTCTGAATTCCTACACAGCAACTGCCGGCCATCCTAACCCTAAACCCTCACCATTGTCATCACCATGCCCGCTCGGCGCTGTCACAGCAGCCTTCGGTTGTCGTCGTCATCACCTCGCCGCAAGGACATCACATGCTGTCGCATTGCTACCAAGTACTACTTAGTAGCTGAGTGAGTACACTTTACACTTTTGGGGATAATATGATTCTTGGTAGAACTGAAAGTGTACACTGTTTGGGGCTTATGAACTCAGCAACTAAGACTAAGTAACCCTAAACCTTAAACCCTAAACTAAGTACTGGTGCCGAAGAAAAGTTGTTCTTCAGGCAGAGTCATCGAGTGCCTCAACTCTACCACTTGAGAGCAGTGTACCATCCGGTTTAGGTTTTGGGGTTTAGGGTTTAGGGTATGGTGTGGTATGCCGGTGCACAAGTCAGCACAGGCAAGCGGTATGGCAAACTGCTTGTGCCTTCTTGCATATGATAATATGCGGTTGGGGGGGGGGTGTCTTGCCCCCAGCTTCAGCGCCCACCAAAACAAACGCTTGCAAGAGTCGGTACTTCGAAGGAAGCATTCAAATTTCAACGAACCTCTAAAGCACCACAGTAGCCCAAGGCAGCCTCGTTACAAATGCAGCAACGGCCACTACCACCAATCCACAATCCTAAACCCCGAGACCTAGGCGGGAGGCTAGATCCGTGCGAGCTTCTGCGAGTGCAAGTGTCGAAATCCGAATAGTCCCAGCTAGACGGGGAAAAAGCCAAAACCCTTTGGACACCCCTTGAGTTCTGCATCTTGGGGCCTTTGCCCACATGTGATGCTGCACTGCTTCTGCAGGCATCCTCATGGCGATTCTGTCTCGGGCTTAATTATGTGGTGAGGGTGAGTCTAGGGACTGGGGTATGTACAGGATACGTGTATGAGGCTTCTTTGACTGATTAATTCACATAGCTTTGCTCATCGTTCTTATTCATTCAGTTGGTTAGTCAGCGAGCTGGCCAGCCACCCACGTCTCAGACACTGCCCTCACACTCGGATGTTTGCTTTCAAAGCTTGTGGGCTTTGGACCAAACTGCCGGACAAAGCTGAGGTGCGCAATGTCCGTCAACATGTTCGTCACTCCGGTCGTTGCTTGGTATCCCTGTTGGGCTTTGTGGTCTTCGTGTCCCTCAAAAAACCAAACACACACATTACATGCGCTCTAAACTTTTCGCCTAGAGACCCGACTGTAGGGGCCTTAATAATTACCTATACTATTGTGGGGGTTCCTTATATTAAATATAGTATAATATACCCCAAAACCCTATTCCAATTATTAAGGCCCCCTTCATTAAATTCAACACCAGGTAAGTATGCGGCTTAGTATACTCTGAGAATCATAACCCGGCTTTACCTTCCACAGGCTTTACAATCCTTCACTAACCATATCAGGC
>CAJNDV010000057.1:0-14445 GCA_905221635.1 Symbiodinium sp. CCMP2456
TACTGAGAGGATCAGGGGACTTAGTAAGTAGGCTCAGAAGTACCCTAATTAGGGTTATAAGCAGATATAACCATAGTTACCTTACTTATATCCCTACTCACTAAATCCCATGATCCTCCAAGTAGGGGCCTTAATAATTAGAATAGGGTTTTGGTGTATATTCTACTATGATTATACTTATAACAAGGAACCCCCCCCAACATACCATTGGTAATTATTAAGGCTTCTATGTTAAACCCTAAACCCTAAACCCTCTGTTCAGGGTATAGGAATCGGGGTCTCGGGGTTTAGGGTGTAGGGTTTGGGGAGTTTAGGGAGCAGGGTCAAGTATAGAAATTATGGGTAGTTCTCTAAGTTAGGTTCCCTTTTAGGTCCTGTTTATAGTAGTGCCGTACTATTGTGGGGGCCGAAACTGGGACCCTAATTTCGAGAACTAACCTTGTTTTGTTGAGTTTTTAGGTTCTGCGCTTCGGTTTCAACTCCTGGTCGAGAGCTTGCCTTAAGGGACAACAGGAGGGACTCCTAGAAGGGACCCCTAGAAGGGACCCCTAATCCTAGTACCCTATATAACCCTTATATGCCCCTTGTATAGTCTCATAAAGCCCCCATATACACCAAAGGGTCCCTGTAAGGGTCCCTCCTTGAGCCCCTTGGTGCCCTAAACCCTAAACCCTCAACCCTAAACCCTAAACCCTAAGCCCTAAGCCCTAAACTCTAAACCCTAAACCCTAAACCCTAAACCCTCGACCCGAATCCGGAAGCAAGGCCCGCTCCTGAAAAAGGCCTAGCCCAGGCGGAAACTGAAAGGAACCCGCGTTCACACACAAAGCAGGTTTAGGGTGTAGGGTCTACCCACAGGCCCCATAGTAGTTCCTTTTGGGGTTCATATTTGGAATCCTACAAGGGAATCCCAAAAAAAGGAACTACTATGGGGCCTATGGGTAGGGTCTAGGGTTTAGGGGTGTAGGGTTTACCCTGAACCCTAAAACCCTAAAACCTAAACCCCATAGGCGCTAGACCCCGAATGCCTCGCCCTACGGCCTCAACCCTGAAGTCCTCAGCCGGGTGTGTAAACCCTAAACCCTATAAAACTAAATGAAGCCCTCGCAACACCTAAACCTCAAAAAATGAACCCAAACGCCTCAACTCAGCCCGGCTTTCAACTCAACACAACTCTACAACAGAAAACCTGAAGCCTAAACCCTGCCTGGGACCCGACAGAACCTACGTCTGTAAGGACCTGTATAAGGACATTATAACAAGGATCCTTAAAAAAAGTAGGTTTTGCGGGGTCAAGGTAAGCCCTGAAGGCCTGAAGTAGTTCCTTTTTGGGGCTCATGTTTCGAATCCTATAAGGGAATCCCGAAAAAGGAACTACCATGGGGCCTATGGGTAGGCCCTAACCCTAAGGGTCCAAGTACCTAATAATCATATACTCTCCCAAATATTAACCTAAATAACTACTATCCGCAACCAAAGTACCTGATTATTGGGTCCTTTGGACCCTTAGGGTAAAGTCCTAAATTCCGCCCCCCAAGCCTTCCTCTCATGTCGGTGAGGCCGCGTAGGCAGAAGTTCACGAAACCTGAGGACTTCGTTGCAAGGCCCAAAAAATATGTTTAGGGTTTTTAGGGTTTAGGGCCTAAAGAATTACCAATTACCATTTTGGAGGGTTCCTTATTATGACTATAGTATGATGGGCCCCCAAACCCTATTCTAATGATTAAGGCCTCTATAGTATCCTCTTACAGTCCCTTTTAAGGGCTCTGCTAAGAGCTCCTATATTGTTTCCACCAAAGGGTTGCTATAAGGGCTACCGTACTCCCAGACCCCGGAAGGATCTAGAAAGTAGAACCGACTAATTTGGGACCCTATACTACTAAAGGCTGTTTATGGGAACCCCCATTAAGGGATCTACTTTTTGGATCCTCCCGGGGGTCTTGGCTATAAGGACTAGGGCTGAGGAATTTCGTTTAAGGGCTCAGGTCTCAAGGCTTACGGAGACCCCCAAAAGGATCTAAAAAATAGATCCCCTAATTAGGGACCCTAGCTACTAAAAGGTTCTTTATAGGAACCCCCTTAGGGGATCTATTTTTTAGATCCTTTTGGGGGTCTGGGTACGGATGTGTTCTGCTTGGGGCTTGTCGTCTGCTGAAGTTCTTAGGGTCCAGGTCTAAACCCTAAACCCTAAACCCTAAACCCTAAACCCCTAAACCCTAAACCCTAAACCCTAAACCCTAAACCCTAAACCGTAATCGGCCGGGGAGACCACAGTTTCGGGCTTAGGGTGTAGGGTTTAGGGTCTAGGGGTTTTAGGGTTTATAGGGTTTATAGGGTTTGGGGTTTAGGGTTTAGGGTTTAGGGTTTAGGGTTTAGGGGGGTTTTAGGGTTTATAGGGTTTATAGGGTTTGGGGCAGTGTTTCGCTTGTAGGGTTCATGGTATTTATACGGTTTAAGGTTTACGACTTCTGTTTTGTCAGGTGGATACGTGCTTTTAGGTGCCCACCTGCACCTTTACCCGGGGGTTTCCGAGAATAGGGGACCCCAACATAGTGCTCTAAATAGTGGGACCCTTATTACAAGGACACCAAAATAAGGTCCCCCTGATCTTCGGAAACCCCACAGTGCACCGGACAATAGAACCCGTGCCATGCAAGATCCCGCACAAGGCTCCAATCCCGGACATTCCGAAAGGATCTGGAAAGTAGAACGCCTAATTTGGAACCCTATACTACTAAAGGCTGGCTACAGGAACCCCCATTAACGGATCTACTTTTTGGATCCTCCCGGGTGTCTGTCCGGTTCGTAGCGGCGGACCTCATCCCTTGCAAGGTCGGCAAATCAGCGTTTCGAGAAACTCGTCAGGCGTGTGGAGCTCAGGATGGTTTAGGGTTTAGGGTACCTCTTAAATATAGGGTTATAATAGGGTTTAGGGTTTAGTTTAGGGTTTAGGGTTTGGGGCTTAAAGGGTTTACGGTTTAGGGTTTAGGGCTTGGGGTTTAAAGGGTTTAGGGTTTGGGGTTTAGGGTTTAGGGTGTGATTCAATCTGACTGGACATCGCGGAAATCCATCGATCGATATATCCTCCAGGGAATGACCCTTCATCAGGTAACACAGCTGATTTTGTGAGATCTCAGCGAGAGTCCCGTTAATCTGGTCTCTGCTCGTGTGGTCTGCTTGCACCAAGACTGCCGTCGCCCTCATGTCACGGCCTGCAGCGGCTGCCCTATGGAGCGTGGTCATCAGCAGCTGGGTTCAGAGATTTCGGGTTAGGGACTAAAGGCTTTTGGAGCTCAAACATTCTAGGTACTGTAGGCTGGAAACTTCAGGGTTTAGGGTTTAGGGAAAGCTTTTACGTAGGCTTCAATCTCATCATGTCGTAACCCCAGAGCAGCCAAACCTTAAAACCCAACGCCTACTTACCTGAAACCCCCCGAACAGCCTAGAAGCCCAACTAAACTACCCTCTAATATACCAAATACCCACTATCAAGGGCCATTTAAGGGCCCTTGGGGGGTCCTGGAGAGTTTAGGGTTTAGGGGTTTCCCGCAAGATCGTTAATCATACGATCCGTGATTGTTGCCGACACCAACGACCGGTACCATTGTACAGTGCGATTGGTGTTCTCCGGCGTGTGCAAGGTGTGGAAACCGTCAGGCCTGTCTGTCGCCGCCAGAAGAGGATTGGGATCAATGAGTCTCACTCCCCCCTCTGCCAACACGTTCGCGTGGCGAGACATCTCTTCGTCATAGACCTCGGGCAAGTTGTAGAAGAACGCATGCTCAGGTCCTGTAATAACAGTGACAGAGTTGATGCCAGGTCTGTCAGTGCGATCACCCTCTGAACGTCCGGTTGGACCTGCCTGAGTTGCTTGATTGGCCACTCGTAGGCCTTGCGCACCATCTCGGCAGTTTCTTTTACCCACGGCGATTGATGATGCCATGAGAAGCTTTTGTACCCCCATTTGCCGTAGACACCCCGAAACCCTCCAAGGCTTAGATCCAAAATCCTAAGCCCATACAAGTCAATTCCTATACTGTAGGGGGCCTTAATAATTAGCATAGGGTTTTGGGGGTTCCTTATTATAATTATAGTATGATATACACCGATATCCTATTCCGAATTTTAAAGCCCCTATATTACTGGGTTTTTACGAAAGAATTTATTTCAAGTCACAAACATAGGGATCTATAGAAAAGCATCTAAAACTCAGGTTTCCTTGTTCTGGTAGCTTGAGGTAAGGTCCTTAATAAGAACCCAACCAATACTTAAAGGATCAAGGGACCTAGCAAGTATGCTCACAAGCAAGGCAACTATACTCATTTCTACTTATAACCCTATTTAAGGTATACTAAACCCTAAACCTCTAAACCCTAAACCCTAAACCCTACACCCTAAACCCTTAACCCTAAAACCNNCTAAACCCTAAACCCCACTAAACCCTAAACCCTAAACCCTAAACCCTAAACCCTAAACTCTAAAAACCCAAGCCCTAAACCCTAAACCCTAAACCCCTAAACCCCTAAACCCTAAACCCCTAAACCCCATTTCCCCAAGTCCCCTGAACCTCTGAGCAAAGCAAACCCCCCACAGCCGCTGCCAAGGTCGGCACAAGCGGGTGAGACGTTGAGGAAGGTGCTCAGCACCAGCCTTCAGCCGCTGTTAGGGGTTCTCCGGTTTAGGCTTCAAGAACAGGTTCCTGCAAAGACCTCTTGTCTTTTTTGACTCGAGGATACTTGTATTTGGTTTGCGCCCTTGCCTCGGCTTGAAAGTTTGCGATTGAAAGGTTTACGGATAATGATCTAGGGCTTGCGGGCTTACTGTTCTTGGGCTTAGGCTTTCGGCCTCATGGTCTGTAGGAGTTGAGGCTTAAATGTTGGGTTTCACGGATTAGGGTTTGATGGTCCAAGAAATTCTGAAGTTTAGGGATCCTAAACCCTAAACCCTGTGAGGATCTGGGTCAGATTTGGTGTGTAAGCCGAAGCTCGAGGCGTTCTAACTGTGGATATCGGGTCAAGAGGGTAACAGATCATCCTTCCGCAGGACAATCTCAAGTTGAAACCATGGGCCCCTAGTATGGGCCCTTAAGGGTGGGATCCTTATATTCCTACAGGTGTACCCGTAAGGGTCCCTAGACAGGCCTAAGGGTCCTTATTGGGGGCCCACCCTAAACCCTAAACCCTAAACCCTAAACCCTAAACCCCAAACCCTGAACCCTAAACCCTAAACCCTAAACCCTAAACCCTAAACCCTAAACCCTAAACCAGCAAGTTCGGGGCCCATACTTCTAACCTTAGAGACAAGCTCGCAACACGACATCGAAGTGCACTGTCAGGCGCTTGCATTAGGGTTTAGGGTTTAGGGTTTAGGGTTCAGGGCCCGGTTTCACCGTTGGCAGCAAGAAGGTGCTTCACCCGAATGACAACTAACAAGCGAACATCGATATGAGTCTTTTGACATGCTGTTGAGCTTCTGATAAATTACCAATCTTGCTTCGGATGTTCCTTATTATAACTATAGTATAACGGGCCCCAAAACCCTATTCTATTTGTTAAGGCCCCTACCAGTACAACATGCCTAGGTGGCTAAACTCTAAACCCTAAACCCTAAACCCCTAAACCCTAAACCCTACACCCTAAACCGTCGAACTACCCTTCGGACAGATCGGCTCCCTGGTAAGCTTCGGGCGAAAACGGCGCCCCTCGGCCGAACTCCGGTGGCTCGTTCTGCAGCTGGAGCTTAGGGTTTAGGGTTTAGGGTTTCGGGTTTAGGGTTTAGGGTTTAGGGTTTAGGGTGGAGAGTGCGTGGTTCGAGATTTCAGGGTACAAGGTTTTGGATTTCATGCAGCTTGTGGCTCGGGATTTTAGGTTTAGGGTTTAGGGCTTAAGGATTTAAGTTGGGCTATGGGGTCTCGAGGTACAGGGCTCGGGATAGAGGCTTTCAGGGTTCACGGATTGGGGGCCAGTTTGGGGTTTAGGCTTAAGAGATTCAGGGCCTTGATTGGAAAACCCTAAACCCTAAACCCTGTTATGAACACTAAACCCTATTATAAACCCTATTATAATCATAATCCCTAAGCCCTACTATAAACCCGATTATACACCCTAAACCCTATTATAAACCCTAAACCCTAAACCGGCTTCGGCTGCAGTGGCCTCATGTCCAGCAAGGCTTGTAAGATGGTTTAGGGTTTAAGGTTTAGGGTTTGGGCTTGAAGTCCCGTCCTAGACCCGGAAACCGCATCCCGCATCCCTGAAACTGATACTGAAATAAGTACTGTAGGGGCCTTAACAACTAGAATAGGCTTTTGGGGAATATTCTACTATTATACTATAACTATATAATGAGGAAACCCCCCCAAAACAGTATGGGTACATATTTAGGCTCCTACATTACGGCCTCTACTAAAACCACACTTGCCTGAGCCCCTTCTGGCCTTTCAGCTAGAGTGACTATGAAGCTTCGAACTTAAAGGCCCAGAGTTTCGGGTCTTGAGCCCTAAACTGTAAAGTACGGTTGATGATGTAAATCCTGCATCACCCAAAATAAGGATAATTTCCATAGTTTAGTGTCCTTAAGCTAATGCAGGATTTATATCATCAACCGTAGGAGCCTGATTAAGAAACCCTGGCCCTGTTACCCATAAGATCCATAAAAAAAAAAACCTAAGAAGGAAGCCTGGGTTTCTTGATCAGGTTCATACATTACTGCTCTGAACCTCTACTGCCGAAAACCGACTGCAACCAGCAGCGTCCTGTTCCGCCGACTGCTCCATCTGAGCCTTGGCAGCAGCAGCCCTAAACCCTAAACCCTAAACCTCATGTTTTGCATGGCAAAAGCGTGAAAGGTCAGCCGCTGGATCCCAGGTCCAGAAAGTAAGTAAGGGAGAAACAAACCTAAACTGAAACCCCGGCGTCGAGTGCAGCCAACCTGCGAACAGGAATAAATCCTGAAATCGTAAATCCAAATCATATTCAAGCCCGGATGCCCTCAAACACTGAGTCCTGAATGGATTTCCCGGACAATCCCTGCAGGTGCTCTCTTCCATTTCGGCGCGGCTCACCACGACGTCTTCGGTGAGAACCCTGTTCGCTCGAACAATGACCAATGCTCCGTAGCCTCTCGGATGTTACTGGCATTGCTAAACGAGCTACTCTCAATATTGCTCCATATTGCTATTACACCCTACATGATGTAGTTCCTCCGTAGCGAAGGGCCAGTTAAACGGAAAGCTATGTCCAGAAAAAAAAGCATATTCTCCCTGATATGGACTTCAGCTCATAAACTCCAGCTGTGGAAAGAGAGACTTTGCACCAGTGCAGGCTTATCAAGCTGAGATTTGTTGAAAAATCCCAGGATTATGTGCCCTGTAGGCCGCTGAAAACTTTCAACCGCACATTCCGGACCCTAAAGCTCTAAACCTTCAACGAGTTTGTGAACCCTAGCCCTCTGTGCCCTTAGCCTTATCCTTAGCATCAATGCCACAGTCAAAGCACGATGGTCACTGCTCTTATTGGCCCTCCCACCTCGGCGCAAGGGCGTAGATGTCCCGATGCGCTTTTCGCACTCTCGTTGCTACAACGCTGACGAATGAGCGTTCAATCCACCTCCGCACCCAAAACCCGAAACCCTCACTGTATGCAGGGCCTTTGTCATAAGACTTTGGGGAATTGACTTTAACCCTAAACCCTAAACCGTTAAGGGGAGAGTATGACAAATTCTTCCGAAGACCCGCCTTGCACCTCTGACCCGCGCGGACCAAACTCCCTACCTCCTCACTGCTGCTCCTTCAGCTTGGCAATCTTCTCCTTACAGTTTAGGGTATAGGGTTTAGGGTTTAGGGAGCTGTGTGGTATTAATTCGGGAAGTTCTCAGGCAACATTGCGTGTAAAGACACTCATACTTGGATCTATCATCAGCGCAACGGTAAAGATGACTGAGATGCCGAGCACGGTCATGATGATGGTGACGAAGATGATGACGAAGACGACTATATTACGGTGACGATACTGGCCCAAATGCTACAGCGTTGATGCTGCTGCTACCACTACGACTGAAGAGGATGATGATAACAATGGGCTGGTGGTGGCGATGATGGCCAGGAGGAGTACGATGATGTTGATATTGGATCCATTTGTGGCAGAAATGGCAGCGGCAGTGGGGGGCCGTCGTCGTCGCAAGAACGCAGGTAGGCCACAGCAACAGAACACTAAGACAATAAGACCACGATCATGATCTTCACCAGTTCATCTTCGCCACCAGAATCAGCAGCTGCATCACCTTCAACATTACAAGCCTCGTGCATCACTAAGACACCCAAGCCTACAGGGTGCGTGCGAACGGCACACCGAGATGAACCGATGTGAAAACCCAGATTTGGGAGTTTAGGGTTCAGGGTTTCGGCTAATATAGGGGCCTGAATATGTTGTAGGGTCGTCAACCGCTTCTTGAATGGTCCTTGAGCAGCAATACTAAAACAAAGCGGCTCAGTCATTCCTAACATCGACAAAATCGAAGGATATGGATTATACGGAAATCTACCACGGTGTCTTCTTTTCCGACGGGGGGACGGGTCAGTATGTTGTGCCTCGCCGTCCCGGCTGTGGATCTAGCTGTTGGGGCTCGTCATGTCCAGCAGAAAAAAACCGGAATCTCGATGATGGTCAAGTCGCTGTTTACAAACATGTGAAATAAAGTGTACAAGTACCAGGTTGGCTTCAACTCCCCGTTTGGCTGTGACAGCGCTAAAACAACAGCCTGCCCAGGCTTCCCGAATAGGGAATCTATTCACACCCGCACAATGAATCAGAGGAGGTGCTGCTGTGTCGTCCAGCTCCTGCAGCAATTAAAGGCAGCAACACCATAACCCCTTTTTTAAGGGTTGCTTTAAACCCTGAGCCCGAAACCCTATACTTGAACCCGAACCCTAGACCCCAAAACCTGAATCCTAGCAACCTGAACCCTAAACCCTGATCCCAAACCCTAGTGTAAAGCCGAAACCCTGGACACTAAGCCTGCCTTACACCACAAACCCTTAATCCTTGAGGGTTCAGGGGTGTCAGGTTTAGGCTTCACTTCAGAGTGTCCTTATACGTTTATACGTAAGGCAACTATATACCCTAAACCCTAAACCCTGAACCCTAAAACCCAGACCCTAAACCCTAGAATAGGGCTCTTGGGGTTCCTTCAAGGGTTCTATAAGGGCCACTATAAGGGTTTAGGGTTTAGGGGCCTTAATAATTAGAATAGGGTTCTTAGTGGGCTCCTTTCTAGTACCATTGTGATAAGGAGCCCTAAGGAATAACATTGGTGATAATTTAGGCTTCTAAGTTAGGGTTTTGCGTATATATTCTACTTTAGCGACAATAGCAACAGAAGGTTATCTAGGGCCATCTAGGGACTAAAAGGGGACAGCATTGCTAATTGTTATCCCGACCCCTATATTTGGCATAGGATATTCAGCACTCTGACAAAACCTGTAAGCTTGTGGAGCTCGCCGGCTCCGTCCCTTGACTAAGGGCGGCCCCTACCTGAAATCCGTTCCTGTTGCCGGAATATTTCCGTAAATATGGGATTGGGGGTGTCTAGGGTGTGGTGTCAGATTCGTCCCTAAACCCTAAACCCTAAACCCTAAACCCCTAAACCCCAAACCCCTAAACCCTAAATCGTGCGCACGTGCGCTGCACGACCCGTTAATTAAGGAATGGCGGTTTCCACAAATAAGGGGTACCTTATCTAGGGGTCCTTATAATAAAGATCCTACTATTTAGGGTACTATATTAGGGTCCCCTATTTTCGGAAACCTCCGAAAATATCTCTTGAAGTCTCTGGGGACTTCATGCGTCACCCGACGCCTGGACTTTGCGTCCACGTAGTCCTCAGTGCGAACCAGCAACCGCTGCGGGAAAGATCGGGATTCTCCAAGTTCAAGTAGTACGGGCCTTTGCTTCTCAAACACCACTTGCTCTCGATGGCTGCCGGGGTTATCTTCTTTCCAGTGTAGAAGCTTTCAAACTCGAAACAATCCATCTTAGGCATCCGCATCCCCTCGTCCGAGATGTGCTCATTGGCCAAAACTTGGAGGGCTCTGGCCCTGGAGTACTGCACAGGAGGTCGCCCTTCGCCTTTCGACAGCGCCTCCGCCTGGGAGTCCCTGGTCAACTTGCCCTCAGGGTCCATGTACCCAAATAGGATACATTGGCCCCAAAGTACCTATATAGAGACGCCCAAGTATATACTATTTGGGTACATGGACCCTTAGGGTTGAAGCAAGTTGTAGCTTCTAGCCTGTGCACGAAGCCGAAATTTTGGAAGCCACCAAACTCAAAGCCACGACCGTGTGCAGGCCTTTGGGCAAGATGCATGTGTAGTAGACAACTTATATTAGAACTGCGTGCAAAGATGCTGCCAAAAATGCGTAGTGCGTTTCAGAAGATCCGATAAACGCCTCCACAGGTCACCAAGAGACTCCTTTGGATACACTGTCACTGACCAAGCATAATTAGCTAACTTGTTGCAGTGGAAAGCATCTGGGCCCTGGCCGTAGCACGCTTGAAACAACTCAAGCAAGCCTACCGACCATGAGTCCTTGAGACTCCCTTAAGACGGTTTAGGGTTTTAGCGTTGCGGTCCCAGCTGCCGTAGACTCGACTCTTGAGATAACGCTGAACACAAACTCGACAACCTTATACCCTTGAGACAAAGGCTTTCCCTGAGCCAAACCTTTCACCCTTAAACCTAGAGACGGCAATAGAATAGACAGTAAACCCCAACACTTAAAATCCTAACACCTTGATACCTGAAACCGCAAGACCCTAAACTCTAAACCTCTTATAAACCGAACCGGAGCCCTAAACTCTAAAGTTTAGGGTTTAGGGTTTAGTTTAGGACCTAAGGCCGAATCAAAGTGCCAGAAGGTCTCCTTGACCAAAGGCTCGAGCTGATCGTCAGGCATCCACGTGATGCCGGACTCCTTAACGATCACGACCTGCTCTAGGGCGCTTTGGAATAGAGCCTTAGGGTTTCCCTTAGCATCAAAACAGCCCAAAAGCCTCATATAATAGTCTTTGGGCCCAAAAGCCTTAAAATATGAGTCCTTTGAGGGTAAGGGTTTAGGTGTTAGGGGTTTAGTAGGGTTCAATAAGGTCGAAGGGTTCCTGTCAGTAATCAGCAACCCTATTTACTAAGTCGCCTGACCCCCTGATAGAATGTCAGGAATACTCAGAGCAATAGTACGAAAGGAATTCATGCTCAGAAAAAACCGTGGTAGTATACTATGATATCCTGATAATAAGGAACCCGGAGGAGTTCTACTTGTAGATGTTTCATGCTTTCATCGCAGGTGCTTTTGGTGTATGCTCTCGTCGCAGTTCAAGCTCCAGAAGCTGTAGCCCTGAAGCCTAAGAAGCTTTCGAAACAATTTTGGGACTCGCAGCAGAAAGCGTAACGGTTTAGGGTTTAGGGTTTAGGGGTTTACGGTTTAGGGTTTAGGGTTAACACTAATTAAGAAGCCTCACCAAAATACCCTCAACAAACTCTCACACAACCTTTGGGGACCTGTTCTGACCTGTTCCGATAGCCTATATTACCTCAAGGTGTTGCTGTGCTATGGTCCAAGGTATGTGATCGAGAGAGTTCAACTCACCCTAAACCCCAAACCCCAAACCCTAAAATCCTAAGCCCTAAACCCCAAACCCTAAACCCCGAAACCCTGAACCCTAAATCCTAAACCTTAAACCCCAAACCCTAAATCCTAAACCCAAGCCCTAAACCAGCATCGGCTGCAGAGCCTCGATGTTCTTCCCCGAAGCTTCCGTGACCTGAGATTTCAAATCCGCCAGGGTTGAACTAGGGCTTGAAGAGACTGGGGTGTAGGGTTTAGGGCTTAGGGGTTCAGGGTTTAAGGGCTTAGGGTTTAGGATTTAAGGGTTAAGGGTTAAGGGTTTGGGGTTTAGGGTTTAGGGTCGTGGAGCTTAGGGTTACATATAATGTTCAGGCTTCATATAGCGCCTCTGTGACTTAGCGATGTGTTGGGTTGCAGAGCCATTCCCGGTTTGGCATTCTGGGGTTGCGGGGCATAGGCGGTTAAACAAGAAACACAGACAACAAAAACCCTAAACCCTAAACCCTGAACGAAGGAAAGCATCCCGAAAGCCCCAGCAGGACGGAAACCCTAAACCCCAAACCCTAAACCCCTAAACCCTAAACCGAAAACCCTAAACCCTAAACCCTAAAACCCACAACCCTAAACCCAAACACTCAAAAACCTAAAGCTTATAAACTTCAAAGCAGGCGCAGGATCCCTCGGTTGTTTTGATTTGAAGGCTACTCTGTATGCGAGATGTATGGAGTTTAGGGTTTAGGGTTTAGGGTTTAGGGTTTAGGGTTTAGGGGAGGTGGGTTGAAGGTTCAGGGTTTAGAATTGTGAGTCGCGTATCGGTGCGGTTTGGGCTGCTTTGGGGTTTAGGGCTTCAGGTCCAAAGCCGAATCCCTGTCCCCCGAACCCACTTAGAGAATCAGGGAACTTCGTAAGTAGGGTTATATAAGTACCCTAACTAGGGCTATAAGCAGATATAGCCATAGTTACCTTACTTGTATCCCTACTTACTAAGTCCCATGATCCTCCAAGTATCCAGGCAGACATAATCCCGCAGCCTGTCCTAAACCAGTATCCCACGCCTTCAACCCTCAACCCGAAACCCCAGCATAGCGATTTGGGTGTTGAGGAACAGCTATTTATTTTTTATCTATATATACATATGTATTTATTTATTTATTTATTTAGTTAGTTAGTTATATTTATATTTATAACGACTATAATGGGCCTGTGCAAGAATGTCAATTTTGGTAAGTATTCAGGCGTCTTTTATCTAAACATCAAACTCTGAAACCAATGCAGCTCGAGGCTCCTCTAGCAGGCCCTTCAGCGCCAGCCGGATGGTGGCGTCCTCCATAAGCACTCCCTCTTCTAACCCTCGATCATCAAGGCCCCGAAATATGATATTCCAAGCTTTAAACCTTAAACCCAAAAACCTTAAACCCAAAAAAACTAAACCCTAAACCCTAAACGTTCCACTGACTGGAACAAACTCCGACCCCGAGAGGCAGAAGAGCCTACTAGAAGCAAGAACTGCCATAGGTTTAGATGGGTTTAGGGTTTAGGGCTTTAGGGTTTAGGGCTTCAGGGTTTTAGGGTTTAGGGTTTTAGGGATGTTTGAGGAGGATTTTAAATGCGTATAGCATGGTCCTACAGAGTTTTGCAACGGCAGTGTCTAGGGTTGTGTAACCGAAAACTTAAAGGTTTGTGGCATCATGGACTGAAGGGCTTTTTGGAGTTCAGGCCGGCTTGGGCTAGCAGTCTAAGCTTCAATATTTTCCTTGACAACATCGCTCCATGTGGAATGCTGCTTTGAACCCCTACCTTGAGAACTCCAAACCCACTTTTTTGTAGGCTCTTATTCTAAACTCAAATATGGCATTTATAGGGACCCTACACAAAAATAGGTTTTGGGTTCTCAAGGTATGCCCACACCCTGAATTCCAGAATCGAAAGTGACAATCTTGACGATACTTCGCCCACTGACTCCTCGTCCAAATCCTCCTTGTACCTCAGATGTCGGCAGGCCAGAATCTACAAGGATGTAGGAGGTTTGCTCGTTTTGGGTTTGGGGCTGAAGATAGAAACCCCCTTCTAGATCAGCCATGTTCCTGTAAGCTGGGGGAAGCCAGTAGTTTGTAACCACCCAGATCTGGCAATGTTCTTTTAGGCCTTTCCCCAATACCCAACCTTTAAATTTTTTACAATGGAACAAACCCAAACCCCTGAAGCCCTAAACCCTAAACCAAAAACCCTAAAACCTAAACCCTAAAACCCTAAAGCCCTAAAGCCCCAAACCCAAACCCCTAAAGCCCTAAACCCTAGACCCTAAACCGAAACCCTTATAGAGCTCTTGTAAAAACCGCATCAGGCCCCCATAGTAGAACTTCTTCTATACTGAACTTAGACCCCTAGCAAAAATTATAATTTTAGCTGCTTCTTAGGGTTTATAATAAGCAAAGATTAAAAATTATTTCTAAGTACCCCTAAGTTCTTTATAATAGAACGAGGAGCTTCTTCTCGAGGAAGTCAGTGACGCTCTTGGAGTTCTTGCCGATGGCCGTGGCCTTCTCTGGGTTCGGATCTAAGGTTGACTGAGCCTGGTGTTTCGGTTTAGGGGTTTAGGTTTAGGGGTTTAGGGTTTAGGTTTAGGGGTTAGAGTTTAGGGGTTTAGGGTTTAGGGGTTGAGAGTTTAGGGGTTTAGGGTTTAGGGGTTAGAGTTTAGGGTTTAGGTTTAGGGGTTTAGGGTTTTAGGGGTTTAGAGTTTAGGGGTTTAGGGTTTTAGGGGTTTAGAGTTTAGGGGTTTAGGGTTTTAGGGGTTTAGAGTTTAGGGGTTTAGGAGTTCAGGG
>CAJNDV010000058.1:7856-18220 GCA_905221635.1 Symbiodinium sp. CCMP2456
GAGAACTACGGTTGATGATATCAATCCGGCAGTACCTTAAGGACCCTAAACTATGGGGAATTCTGAAATTCTGGTATATTCCTTATTGTGGTTATGGGTAGTTGCAGGATTTATATCATCAGCCGTAGCTCCAGAATATAGGGGCCAAAATAATTAACCATACTATTCCTTAGGGTTCTTGGTTATAACTATAGCATAATATTTCCACAACCCGACTTTAATCATTAAGGCCCCTATAGTACCTTGCTTCGGGGTCCTTTGGGTTGACTATCAGGATAACCCCAATTTGTGTATCAACCCAAAGCCAGGATCCTATTGTCATGTTCACAACTTCGTCGGTTGGAATTAGTTGAACTGCACCAGACATCCCCTTATAGACCAAAATGCTCATAGGAAACATATCGAACCAGCAAGGCACTGTCCGTGGCAATCGATAGCGCATCAGGGTCCTTAAAGGACCCTGATGGCTGCATTCCTAAAGACATGCAACCCATGAGAGTTTTGTCACCTGAAAGTTCCAGCCACGGACGCTTAGAAAGATGTTCAGCTGAGGCCGTGGGCGTAAAGAGCTCATCCATCTTGCGCAGAGCAAGATGGGAATTTTCGAAAATCCGGGGTACCTCATATTGTGATCCTTAGAATAAGGACCCTACTATTTAGGGTGCTACATTAGGGTCCCCTACTTTCGGAAACCCCCAAGATCCTGAAGCCTAACAACCTGACGAATAGGTTTAGGGTTTAGACTCGTGGTTCCTGACTAACAGACTTCTTGGGATCTTACATAGCATGCTAGGGATTTTCAGCCAAGAATTTCGTCATCAAATTCCTGCAGTAGTACTGCAAAATATGCTTCTGCCACCTCGTGATACCCGAAGCTCATAATTACGAGTTTTTGGTGGATAGCATCCGTATGTAAAGTCTCCCCCATTCCTGTTACTGCCGTCTCGCGTTGTTCTTTGGCTCCAGCTTCTCCCTCACTTCTCAACTCTCCCGTTCTGCGGCGGTCCGCCCGACGAAGTCAGGCCTGGCTGAGGGTGCTGCGAGGGTTGTCTATGGGGAGGGGGTGTTATGAGATTGATATATTTTTTCGGATGCCAACCAAACCCAACATGCACCTACATATCCAAGATCTGTGGGTAGAAAGGCAGATAGACGGTCCAGAAGGCACCAAAGCGAAACACCTCAGCAGAGGGCAAACAAGATGTCACAAAGCCAAAACCACTCTTAGTGTCCAAACTGAACAGGACAGCCGCCGTCTGAATGGCCTCTCCGCCTGGGCCTTTTGCCTCTTCCAGCCCACGACTGCAAACTTGTGGAAATGCAACCCTGTGTCTGCTTGGGCTGCCGTGTGGTCGGCCATGCGTAAAGTTGAAGAGAAGACACGAGCTCATAGTGCATGCACATTGGTACCTAACCAGTTATAAAGCAGATCTCAATGTCATGTTCCATTGTGCCGGGAATCTGGAACTACTGATGTGGATCGTCACCCTGATTATCTTGAATCTTGTCAGCTTGGTCATTTTGCTCGTCTCCCTAGTCATCTTGGCCGGGGGGAGGGCGGGTCAAGATGACCAGGTCATCTTGCAATCTTGGTCATCTTGCGCCACTTGCCCGACTAGTTCACAATTTAGACCCAATTCGGACAAGTGGGAGAGGTGAGGCGATATGACCAAGATTGCTTGTCAGGTTGCACCCCGTTGTGGTTCCAGATTCCCGGAACACTGCGATGTTCCTAGATTTTAGTACAAAGGCTTATCCTATGAAACCGATGAATCTCGAGAACCCTAAACCTTAAATCTATATGTCCCAAGACACTGCACTCATGCCGCCCGACTGCGCTTTCCGGTTTTCCTTTCGCCAAGGAGCACTGGCGGCTATGCAGGGAGCCCGGAAGATCAACCCATCGTCCCTGTTTCGGTTCCCTGTTTTCGCGGGTTATTTCTCTATGGATATGAAGCTAGGTGCAAGTTTGGGTGGCACCCTTCTAGGTGTTGTAGATCCTGAATTGGACCATAGTATGGAACCACGCCGGTGTCTTAACCCTAACAGCCGGTGTCACTTGGAGGTTCATGGGTCGTTAGAAGTGGGGTTATAAGTAGGGTAACTATACTTATAACCCATATTAGGGGACTTTAACTCCACTTATAACTACCCATAAACCCTAAACCCTATAGAACCCTTTAAAGGAACCCTTAAAGGAACCCCATAACTCCACTTATAATTACCCATGAACCTCCAAGTAGCTGGTAAAGGAGGAGCTTAGGAATGCCAGAGTGTTGAGTTCGACCGTTCCTTGCAGAGGTACCATATGGGAGTTTCCGAAAATAGGGGACCCTAATATAGTACCCTAAATAATAGGATCCTTATTATAAGGACCCCAAAATAAGGTACCCTAATTTTCGAAAACTCCCATATGCATGTGCTTTCAGAGGTCCTGTCGGATAACAGACAGGTAGTCTGCTTATGTAAGCCAGCAGGGCATGCAGTCCTGCATTCGTGTATTTATAGATGCCCGCCATGTCCTTCTCTCTCTGTGTATGTGTCTGTCAGACTGCGAGGTGGGGAATGCGCATATGGGAGTATCTATGCAGTTATACACCTACACTATGAAGGCATGCAGTACCATGGAGGGGTCGGTATGTAACATTGTGTATGAATGCCTGCATGCACACAGCAGGTAGGTAGATGGACGGGTAGATAAGCTGGATGTGCAAATACATTCGCAGATCGACAAGGAGGCACGCACAGGGAGAAACAAAGGTTCACTATTGGGGCGCGCAACACCCCTGAATGAGGATTTTGCCAATGGTTCATATGGGGGCCAATATCGGTAGTTTCTTCAACCCGTGCATGTGGGGATCTGTCAGTTTAGTGTAGGGTCTATAACTGGAACTAGCAACAATCACATCCCTCATCGTCCACTTTCAACTATATCACCACAGCCACCAAGACCGTCCTCTAGTTCTTCCGGCCCCAGTACTATGTGCACTGGACGTATCCTTGATACGTAGTTGGGCGCAGCTTGCCACGCATAAAGTATCTGACGCTCGCAACTCGGCCCGGCAGGCCACTCTAGCAGCGATATCGCAGCCCATGCTCCCCTTCTTTATCAATCTTGGTGGACTTCCTACCTATAGGGCCTATAGGTGATGATATTGATGTTTGTCTTGGATACCGGAAAAGCGAAAGGCAGATCCAGGGGGATGCAGCGCGGACACTATCGTTGTTTTTGCTTTTCAGCACAGATGCTGTCCTGCCGCTACGCATGCTCACAGTTGTGTGTAGTTCCACTCTTTCCTAGACAAAACAATTCCCGAGCTTCACACCTTCATGCACTTTTTAGGTTGAGGCTACAAGCAGCAGCATCCATCACCCCTCGAACACCTTTACCATTTGTATGAGCTAGTCGCGACAATTGTACTCACATCCTCCACTGTGTTATGGTCAAACTTGAAAGTGGGTTGTGAAGATGCAGGAGAATGTGCCCACCCCAAAACTGCATGCACCTCCGGTCAAGTCGGGATTCTCCGGGATACCAGTAGCTGCTTTTACATCGCCTCGGGTGCTTTGCAGCCATGCCCCATCTGCCGACGTTCGAATCCCAGGACGGGCCTGAGACATGGGCCTAAATCCACCTTTGATCCTGAACACTGCATCTGGTCCATGTGATGATAGCCCCCAAATGGGAGTTTCCGATTATTAGGGGTACCTTATTTTGGGGTCCTTAGAATAAGGATCCTACTATTTAGGGCACTATATTAGGGTCCCTATTTTCGGAAACCCCCAAATAACAACCAAGAATAAAACACTTCCAAGCCCGAAAGCCTTCACGAACTGCAGCCGACTTGTCTGGTGCCTGGTGAAGAAAAAGAGTAAAATCCCTGTCTTGGCGTCCTCCGGTGAGAATCAGGGCTTTGTGGGGTTTCAGGGTTTCAGGGTGTAGGTCTTAGGGTGGCCGGGTTTAGGGCCTAGAACTTCAGTCGTTTAGCACTGTGAGGTTTCCGGGGCCGTGAATCTCGCCAGGCCAGTCTTGGTACTATAGGGCCTAGAGAATTAGCAATACTATTTGGGTGGGTTCCTTATTATAATTATAGTGTACTATACCCCCAAACCCCATTCTAATTATTAAGGCCCCTATGTTAGTCTTAATGTTTGCTGTGTCCCGTTGCACCTGTGGCCCTCCTGACCCTGACAGGGCGAATGGCAGTCCGAAGACAAGACGTCCTGTACAATTGAGACGCGTGAACGCGCGTCCTGCTCTCAGCAGTTTGGGTCAAGTCTGGACGGGAATGTGACACTTTGATTTGGTAGTGCCGTTCTGGCAGTAGCGAGTGAGCGCTATGCAAGCAAAGCTGACTCTGGTCAATGCCAACCAGCCAGTAGTTTCGGTGGTCTGCTGTTGAGACACAGCCGGGGGATGAGCTCGCAAGTTGTGATTTGGGCAGCGCTAGACTGCTACAGAGCTTTGGCGTGAGGTTCAGCAGCTCTTCCGAGCAGGAGGCAGTGGCAGTGGCGAAGACAGTAACTACTGCTACGAGGAGCCGGCAACGTAGCTCCCAGAAGTGCAACAGCCCAGCTACTTTAGAGCCTGGCTCACAGAGGCTGGATGCATGGAGATTACAGAGGTCAGGCTCCCTAGGGTCTTCCTGAAAGGAGAACGACGAGGACTACCGCCAGAAATACTGGAGCATCACGTCGGATTACGGAAAAGGCTGGGATTGTTGCTCGCAGTGTCCACCAGGTCATGTATGTAGGCAATGCTAAACCCAAAACCCTGCTGCGATTTGACCCATCCATCCATTCATCCATACATTCTTCCATCCAAAAAATCATAAACATGTATACCCATACATATACATGCTTTTATCTGCTTATTCTGATAGTACCTTACCGGCCGTCCGTGCCGCAACCGCAGGCACCACCGTCCGCAGGGGGGCCGCGAGCCGGCAACACTTTCGCATGAAAAAGGGGGAGCATTTGTTTAGCAACCAGCCAACCAACCCACCAACCTGCGCACCTGCCTTTCTTCCTTACTTGCTTGCCGTCCTGTTCTGCTATGTCTCATTCTCCTTCTCCCTCTCTCTCTCTCTCTCTCCCTCCATTGCTTGACGCAGTCAGCAAACTTTGCTGCAGTGATTCAGAGACTGTAACTAGAAAGCCGTTGCTCCACCTGCGTCAGATGATCGATGAAGCTCTCATGGACGAGAAGGCCAGCTGGGGTCAACGATTCAGGCTGCCTCGGGATAGCCCTCAAACCCCCAAATCGTCAGCCCACGGGAACCCTAAACCCCTGAACCCCTGAACCCCTAAACCCCAAACCTTATCTCACAATACCGAGCCACCAGAAACCTCATGCCCTCCAACCACGATCCCAGCCCCAGGCCAGGATTTCCACATTCTGGGGTTTAGGGTTTAAGGTTTTGGGTTTAGGGCTAGGGTTAGGGAGAAGGGTTTAAGGTTTGGGGAAAGCTTTGGGCTTGGGGCTAGGGTAGGGATTAGGGTTTGGGTTTAGGCTGCTTTTCTTTCTCAAACCCAAGGAATTACCTATACTACGTTGGTGTTTCCTTGTTATAGTTATTGTATAATATGCCCCAAGACCCTATTCTAATCATTAAGACCCCTATAATATATATATATATATGTTCATTTATTTATTTCTTTATTTAGTTAGTTATTTATTTTGTGTCTGAGTGTGTGAAGGTTGTCCACGACGGTTTTCAGCGTTAGTTTCTATATAGGAGGTGTTCAGATTAGGTGTGTGTTTCTTAGTTTCTTAGGCGTGCATGTGAGGCAACAGCTAGTCCTGGGGCTTTGTGCAGCTTGGGGTAGAAGCAGAAGGTTGCTTCACCAAAGCGAGAGTGAGATTCAGCCAGTATAAACCCACACCCCAGAATTCAGGGCTTCCTGGGTGAGGAGTTTCCCGAGCGTGCCACAACCAACCACCAACCGGGCTCTTCTTACGGAATTTAGTTTAAGTTTCCATAGCAAGTGAGAACACAACATAGTGCGTGTGTGTCTACACATATATATATATATATATAATTATACATATATATATATATATATGTCCCGATGATGCCGAACATAGACAGACTCTGTTGCAGAACGCCGGAGTCCACGCCGGGAACAACTTTGGCAACAAAGTCCGGAGCTCAGAGGCGGAGTGATCGTCCTGGAGTCCGAAGCCAACATTCTTGCCAAAAACCTCGGAGCATGTTATTTATTGAATTCTGCATTTTCGAAGGATACCATTAGCATAGCTCATGTTGTTGAAATTCGTATTGTGACTTTTGTTCTCATTACTGCTAAGATTGATATTACTGTCAATGTGCTTGTGCCGGTTGCTCTTTTTTCTACTACTTCGTTTCTTCTGCAAGAGTCGCTCCCACAGGCATGCAGCACCAGACCCAACGTAAAACTCAGAACGAGGCTCGGATACTTGGTAGCAGCAGGAAGTTTACAAGCGTTAAGACTACCGACAGTACCAACATTGTCAATAGTCGTAGGAATGACAGCAAGGACGGGAAGAAGAACTCGCACTTCTCTTGCAAAACTGCTTCATGTGTGGGTCCTTCCAGCAAGCCCCGAATGTCTATCGGTCTTAAGCTCGAAAGACACCAAAACCTAAGAGCCGAAGCCACAAAGTCCCATGTAATGGGTTTTAGGGCTTTAGGGTTTATTAGGGTTTGCTAGTCATACAATGGGTTTAGGGCTTTAGGGTTTAACGTTTATTAGGGTTTTGTTGAAAAATTAGGTTATTAGTAGTACTATTCAGCAGGGCCCCTGATAGAATTCCAGCAAGAAATACCTGACAACCCTAATGTTCTTACTAAAGCCCCTGCACAAGTCCCCCAAATGAGGCGGCCATGCTTCGCCGCACAATGTCACAGAACTTCGATGCGGACAAGCCACTGGGACTCAGCGTACGGGTTGAGGTTCGTTGGCTTTGATAAGGGCCCCCTTGTGGTCGGCGCTTCAGGAGTTTACGGGGTCTTACGGGACATGAAGACTTTTCACTTGAGCGTCCTGTACGGGCTCAGCCCCTTGCTCAAAAGGTTGCAGAGGAGGGGCCATGAGAAATCTTCACGAAAGCGGGAGCCCTACCAAGGGGCCTGAATGATATAAACATCCTACCAGGGTTCTGCAAGCGTTCTTCGATTCAGGTGTCCGTACTAAAGTATGATTCTACAGCAGGAATTACAAGGCGGGTAACTAAATTCATACTACAGCAAGCAAAGTTACATAAACACTGTGAGGGGATAGGTTCGAACGATGACTCAGACCCTTTGATCCTAAGCCCTCAACACCCCGACAACACCTCGTCGATCCCTCACTTGGAGGTTCAGGGGTAGATATAAGTGGAGTTATAAGTCCCCCAATATGGGTTATAAGTATAGTTACCCTACTTATAACCCCACTTATACCTACCGCTAAACTTCAAGTTCTAAAGCCCATAGAACCCTTAAAGGAACCCCATAACCCCATGAACCTCCAAGTAGTTAAGCCGTCGTAACCGGCCTTTTCATGCCGCGTGTAATATGGGGTCATCAAAATAGTATAGGTATCGAGTAGGTTGTGCGGTACATTGTACTGTAACTGGAATGGGGGGCCCCCAAAATCGTATAGGTAATTAGTTGGGCCTCTATATTAGGCCTACTGTTGATGGTATAAGTCCTGCATTACCTTAAGGACCCTAGATTATGGGAGATGATGGTATATTCCTTAGTATGCGTAATGCAGGGTTTATATCATCAACCATATTTTGGAGGGTGTAGCCCTTGGGAGAACTCTAAACAGTTGGAGCAAGACAAAAGTTTGGGGCCCCTCAAGTTCCCTCCCCCGAGGCTCTCATGTTGGAGGCGGCCCTTTTACGCGATCGTCGTTTGGCCAGGTGCCATGTCGGGTGGAAAATTGGGTTTAGGGTTTAGGGTTTCGGGGGGGGGGGGGGGAATTTGGGGGCAATCGATCCTCGAACCGTGTCAGGCTGTGTGGCAGTGGGTTTCGGGCGCCATGTAAGTCACTTGGAGGTTTCATGGGTAGTTTTCAGTGAAGTTATGAGTCCCCTCGTCTAGGTATAGTTACCATACTTATAACCCCACTTGTAACTACCCACGAACCTCCAAGTATCCGGAATTTCTAGGGTCTTATGACAAGCCCCCGCGCCCCGAAGGCAAGGCAGAAGCCACTAGACTAGTCATTCTGCGTCGTTTGCGTACGAAATACGCCGCTTAGGGTTTAGGGGTGGTTACATTGTCGTGAAATTTTGTGTGTTCGGCATTTGATGTTGTCTCGGGTTTTCACCTCCTGCCCGGCAGTGCCCTTCTGAAGGACAAGCGGTTATGATGATTCCCTCTCGCTTCAGCAACAAGCAGGGCTTCAGAATAACTGTCTGGTGCGTAGTAGGGAATGGGGGAATGGATCCCTATGATGGTCCCTTATAACCCATTCCCCCATTCCTATTAAGCACCAGACAGATAAGTCATGCCAGGTTTCGACTCCTTCATTGGCATCATCATCTTGCTGAACGGCATGACGATTGGCCACGTGGCCCAGGACTTGTCTCAGAGGGGGTCACCATCCCATCTGCCCCAAGCTCTCCCGAGTGCCACAAAAAAGGCTCTTCAGGAAAAAGGCACAAGTCAGGTTTAGGGCTTAAGGGTTTAGGGTTTAAGGGTTTAGGGCTTAAGGGTTTAGGGCTTAAGGGTTTAGGGCTTAGGGATTTTAATATAGTTGTTATAAGAATAAGAAGTAGTATAGTCAGTATAACTAGCAGAGCTATTGTCGTGCAGTGGCGCAGCACATGAGCTCTGAATTCTTCAACTCAGGTTTCGACACCCAAGCAAAGGCTCAGATTCCCATTGGCTGCGACGAGAACTGCAACAACTGCCCAAACCCCGGCACGGCTGCTTGGTGGCAGGACGCGGCGTTACACCCTAAACTAGCCCTGAACCTAATCCCATGAAATTCGCATACAGTAACTTATGGAATCCTTAAGGGAGGGGGTTCTAAGGGGGGTATATAACCCAGTAATCCGCAATTCTCCCCAGTACTCCCTTAGGTTCCCTCAAGCTCCCTAGGACCCTCCCCCCTTGAGCCACCCGCCCTTAAGGATCCTATAAGTAACCCTTACTAGATTAACCCCTTTTGCTCATGACCATGAGCGACAAGCGAGAGTTGACGGAAAGCTGGGGATCTTCATTGAGCGTGTCTGCACAAAGAAAGTAGCAGCTTGGGTGCCTGACAATGAGGCATGATATCCACTATACGTAGGTGCCTGAAGAAATAGGAATGGTGCTGCCTTATCGTCCCGTAAAAGCCTGGTCGAAAATAGCTCGGAAACCTTTTCTAAGTCTTCGCCTCCCCCCGGTTTTATTGTGAGGAAGCTCCTCTGCCCAGGTATGTTTGGTCCCTAAACCCTAAACCCTAAATTCTAAACCCTAAACCCTAAACCCTAAAAGGAAGCTCACCAGCCCAGGTTTGTTTGGTCACTGCCCCATGGGTTGGATACCTTGCTCCTCGGCATTCCGCTGGCCTTCAGCTCTGCACGACTTGAGAGTTCTTTTGGGCTTCAGGTTTAGCGCCCGAGGGTTCACTTGGAGGTTCATGGGTAGAGATATATCTATATATATATATATATATAGAGATATAAGTAAGTACAGTTGCCCTACTTATAACCCCACTTATAACTACCCATGACCCTCCAAGCAAGGTTGTGAAGTTTGCATGTCGTGGCTTAGGGGCTGCAGAGTCTTCCCTTTTGTTGCTTTATGTCCCATTTCGAGCAGGGCGCTGCTTGTCTGTCTGGTGCTTAGTAGGGAATGGGGGAATGGGTTATAGTATAAGGAGCCTTCAGGGACTGTCATAGGGATCCATTCCCCCATTCCCCACTAAGCACCAGACAGTTGTGCGTACAAAACAAAAACCCGCGCGATTCGAAGGTCAGGGCCGGATCCCAGACCGCAGTCGATGGGTCATCACAGGGCATGACGGAGAAGAGTTAGGGTTTAGGGTTTGGGGTTTGGGATATAGGGTTTATCGTTGAGAGCGGGCAGGAGGAAGCGTAATGTGACGACTAGTTTACTGGACGCGAACAGCTGACAGTCAAAGATGTTACCCCCTGCGTGCGGCCTGATGGTAACCATTGAAACTCTCACGTTAATATGACCAAAAAACCCATCAAAGCCCCACAAGGCAGTTTCTAACTCCTTTGACGTTCTGAAACTTCCAGCCACACCCCGGCAGATCCAAAGCAGGAACTTGCGATCTCTTCCTACATGTTGCTGTAACTTGAGGGGGAGGGGTGCCTAAACTGAACCTTGAACCCTGAAATCCTAAGTTCCTAAACCCTGAACCCCAAGCCCGCA
>CAJNDV010000059.1:13314-23763 GCA_905221635.1 Symbiodinium sp. CCMP2456
CCCCCCCCCCCCCCCCCACCCGCTTCAAGTTTTGGGGGCCTCTTGGGCTAAATGCTTGGAACACTTAAGTTTCGCCGTAAGTGGCTGTGCACGTGCTCTGATCGACTGGGAATAGGTCTGACATGCTCTGACGGTTATTCATTCTTGAAGGTGCAACATGGCAGATTCGGTTGGATCTTCGACACGACGCGTAAAGCTCCGAGACATGCCGAGACCCTCATGCACAAGTAGCACGTGGGCTCCTGCGTTGCCGCCTCCTCGTCCGTGCCGGTGGTCGCGCATCCTCAGCCCAAAGGGCAACTAGCACGGCTCAGGACAAGTCAACAAACCACATCAAACAAGACATATACTGTCGAGAAAGGCGCCACTACACGGTGATATTTGGGAAACCGCAGCTACCACTTGCTGGAGATAACCTCCACACGACTCTTTGTTTTCCCACGTAGTTGTCCGTTGCAGTCCCTAAGCTTGCTGCCTCGTTTTTGCTGCCCTTTCGCTGTGTGTGCTTCGTTTTGTCCATCTCATTTTTCGATCACTGCTGCCGCAAGGTGTAAGGCTCCAATCTGGCTTTTGGATCGTTTCTGGCTCGTGAGGTGCTGTCCTTCTGCAAACCGAGTTAAGCAGTGCAAGTATTTTGCTTGCTCTCGGCAAGCAAGACATGTCTGCATGCCTGCCGTTTCTGAAGTCTTCTACGAGCCATGCCGAACAATCAATCCAAAACACCTGCACTTACTTCTTTTGCCACAAACGCAGGGTTTGATTAAAGTGAGCCAAGGCTGCTGTGTGAATCACGGACCTCAACAACCAGCAGCGGAGTGCAAAGTCACGTAGAACCAGGGTGGCACACGGCAAGAATTCTAACAAACTGTTATGAGACTTGTGACATGCATTGCACCCACACTAGACAAGAACTGTGATAAGAGAGTTGACAAGCCTCAAGAAGGCCCGGAGGAAGGAAAGCTCTGGTGAGGCACTGACTTGCTCTGGCCAGCCTCGGGCTCCACTGTTGTGGGGCGCAGGGGGTGGGTGATGCAATGTTTCTACCCTGGGCTCCGAACTTTCTATTTAGCTGTGGTGTGAACCGAAGTGAAAGAGGTTTGCAGGATGTTGGGTCGGGTTTTCGCAGCTTAGGGTTCTCAGTTCGAGGACTCCGGGCCTGCCCCGCAGGCCACGATCCAAGAAAAGAAACAAACCCCCCAAAGCAGGAAGCGCTGCCTTGCCAGGGGGCCTCAAGCTGGTGCTTTCGGGAGGGGCTTAGGAGCCCGCAGCACCCTAGAACCTGGACTTGTGAAGTGCTCTGAGCCGACAGGCCTCTTCAAGCTTCAGGGCGACCCAAAACGTTGAACCCCTGAGTGCAGAAGCCCGAAACCCTCAGAGCCATACGTGCCTGAATGCTCTACATCACAGCTAAAAGACCCTAAAAACTGGAAACGCACTGTCCCGAACCCCAAACCCCAAATTCCCAAAGCCCTCACCCAAACTCCCAGACCCCGAACATCCTGAGACCCAAAACTCCCACATTCCAGGGCCTAGACGCTGTCGGAGCCCAGACTCTAACGACCTCGGAAGCCCCCCATATATGGGGGCCCTAAACACCTTCCTGAACACACCGAAGGCCGCCTTGGACAACGTCGCCGAGTTCCCGGGGAGGGGCTCCGAAGGAGGAGGCGCTGGCCTTGGAAACCAGGCGTCCCTCGTCTTGTACGGGAAGGCTTCCTTCAAGGGCTAATTTTGACAGGGAACTATGGGTTGGGGAGATTTGGTCCATGGTGCTCGGTTTGCCTTAGTTTAAGGCTTCAGATTTAGACTACGGTTTGCCTTCTTAGATGCACGGTAGCTAGTTGCAACCGCTGTTTGCTCTAATTGTAGGCCTGAGAAAGCGACCCGCGTGGAGCTCTGTGCAGGCACGCAAGAACACTCTCCATGTACCACGCAGAAACAAAGTGGACTTCAAACAATGTATTTGCGACACTTAGAAGTGTTATTCCACTCTCCATCTGAAAAGCCGTCAGAACCTGCACAGAATGTGAATCCGTCCTGAGAATGCGTGCCACATCCGCCCCGAAACAGCTCGCGGGAGAAAAACCCTGCATCCAGAAACAGAAGCCCTACGGCAACAAGTATGGGGCAGGGAAGAACGCGCCGTGCTCCCCCCTCCCAAAGATTCGGACTACCACCAGAAGGGCGCCGAGTCCGCGGTTCAGAGCCCATTGGGCCCGAAAGCTACCAAAACTCTTACAGTCTCAATGCCCAGCATCAAATCCCTCAACTCGAAAGGCCCTCTATAGGGGTTCTGATTCTATAGACCCTGAACCTTCAAACTCCAAGGTCCTTAACTCGAAACATATTACATCCAAATGCCTACGCTGCAGCAGTAAACCCCACTAAAACCCTACATTACATCCCACAGCCCTTAAGCCCTAATACCCCCTAAACGTTCATAGATAACCCCACTGCTAGGGAGGCCAGGGTCCCGAGCACTGGGGCAGCTTTGTGGCTGTGCAAGATCTCCAGGATCAGAGCCTGGATGAAAGCTTTAGGGCTCAGAGCTCTTTTTGGCTTAAAGGGGCCTTTTGCGTCGCTTGCGCTCCAAAGCCGAGAGTTTCAGGCTTGAGGGGCTTGCGTTTGGGCTTTCAAGGGCTTTAGGGTGTAGGGTTCAGACTCTCATGGTAGTCTGATTGGCGGTTAGGGGGGTGTTCGTGAGGGGGTTCGCGGTTCAGGGGATTTGGGGGTGCTCAGTTTGGGGCTTGGGGTGTTGGGATTCAAGTCCAGCAAAAGGGCTTTATTAGGGCTTCAAGTGATTCGGTGAGTTCAGGTATTTCGGCTGTAGGATTGAGGGGTGAGGTGAGTTCAGGTATTTCGGCTGTAGGATTGAGGGGTGAAGTCACAGCGACCAGATAAAGACAAACAACAAAAACAGCTGATGGGTCAAGTAAAGATGACCATCAACTAGAGCAGGCCAGTTTTGAACCTACCCTTGGCTCAAGCAGTCATTTCATCCATGCCGCCCATGCCACTGAGGGAGGTCTGCATAGTTTACACGCAGGGAGGGGTTTGACATCCAGCCTGTTGTTGCAAACGCTGAATCGATGTTGTCGCGATTCCAAAAAGGATTTTTACGACCTTTGATATTTTTAGTCTGCAGGATCCAGTTGGGCTTTTCTCTCCAGCAGCGCCTTGTCCAACTCGGCAAAGGTGGCGGTCTTCATGACCTCGACAACGGCTTCCAGTTTGCACACGTCAATTCTATCTAGGGCTCTACAACACAAGCTTACTTCCAGCATGGTGTTCTGAATAAGACTGTTCAAGTCAGTTGAAGTTGTTCTACATAATGCTACTCTTGGGGCACGCCAGTTCTACGGCATTCATAACTCTGTTCGAAGGATCATACAGGGTCCGTGCAATCTGATGAGCAACATGTACACTTAGGTTTCATGCAACGTTCAAGTCGTGCTGGCTGTTCCTGGGTTTCAAGGCTTCGAGGCTCATTTAGGGTTTAGGGTTTAGGGTTTAGGGTTTAGGGTTTAAGGTTTAGGGTTGCCCTTACACAAGCGGGCTTCTGAAAGATCGAGTTCTCGAGTTCGCATTCAACCTAAGGCCGGAGGTACTAAACCCCAAACCTGGAACCCTGCCAGATCGCTTAACCATAAGGGACAGACCCTACTAAACCCAACAACCCTAAAACCCTGGATGCGTGCATGGCCTGCATCTTTGTGAACTCTTTGAGCAAAGTTATGTAGGGCTTAGGGCTCTTAGTTAGTCTAAGAACGTGGAGCTCTAGCCGCCCAAAGCCCTGAAGCCCTCCCTCACCAACGAGATGTACGCTGCAGCCGAGCCACCGAGTGGAAGTTCGCCGTGTCTGTCATGAAGAACAGCGCACGACTTCTTAGCCTGGTAAGTCTTTCTCTTTACAGGGCCTTGTTGAGGTTGTGCAGAGCTTAAAAGAACCAGGAAGCCTATAATTGAGAGGCCTCTCAGTCTCTGCGTTTTTCATCAGGCTCCATGGTGCGTCTAGAGGAATCCAGGGACTGGGATATTGGAGCTCGAAAGGACCAGAGGATTGTATTGGGCCTTCGAAAGCATGGCAAAAGCTTCGCAGAGGGTTGAACCCAAGGCCTCGCTTTCTGGATTTCGGGTTAAGGGCCCTGAAGTCATTAGCGTTCCAGGACTTTCGGGCTTCAGGACAGCATTGGATTCGTGCTGGCAGTGCTTCGAGCTTTCAGGGTTCGGGGCATCAGGATTTTCAGTTCGAGGTCTTTAGTGGACTAAGGAGGCCTTAGCGGGCTAGCGTTCAATTCTGGTTCGTCCGTCTGAAGTCGGCTCAGTGTTGGATGGGGTCAGTTTGTCCGGCTGCTAGGATGGCTTAGTCGCGTCTTACAGGGATTCTTCCTTCAGGCTTCAGAACTGAGGGTTGCTGCACGCAACCCGCCCTACCTAGCCCCACGGATCAGTTAGCTTTTGCTGGTGTGTCCGGATTCGTGGACTTCGGAACCTAGACCTAAACGCTGCCACACCGGTCCACGGATTGGGATGCTCGATGATTGTCGTGGTCTAGGGTTTTCCAGGACTTTGGAGGATGTTTCAGAGGTCCCTTGTGGGGTTCCTTTAAGAGTTCTACTGGGACACGATTGGGATTTAGAGCAGCATAACTGTGGGCACTGGTGTCTGGATGTACGCGCCCTTGGTGAGTTGATGCAATGGCCTGGTGCAGGAGTATCTGTCCGCCATGGAGAAGATTCGCGCGACGTTCGCCACGGACATCGACTTAGGAGGCAAATTACACTGTCTCAGCAGGAAAGCAAGCAATGGCTTTAAAGTTGAGATTGGGCATTCGTGCTGGGGCTCTGTGGGATACAAGTTTTTTCATAGACCATGCTTCCGCTGATGTCCGGGAAAGGTGGTCTGCAACTTTCGCTGGACAGAGCTTTAGAGTTCAGTGGTGTTGTTGAAATCGATAGGACATGTTCGAGCTTGAAGAGGCTCGAAGGGTTCACTGTGGACTCTCAAGTGGGTTGCGTTCATGAACTCTGCACATGCCGTACACTAGGCCCGCCGGTCAGCGTTACTGGCTCAATTTGTCGTGCAGGCATCACAACAGTGCAGCACTTGCATAAAAACTCGTGCGCAAAAAGAAGTGAAGGATGGCTGCCGATCTGAGATTGGGTTGCAAGCAAGAAGTTCCCTGTGCCAACGTGCTACTCATGACTTTGCAGCTCGGCCGTGTGACACCAGTACTCGTGCATGCAGCTAGTACACTAGCAATGTCATTGAAACCAGCAACAATAAGAGAAACGGCACGTGATTCGGAATATCGGCAATTATCAAGCCTAAACATTCAGCAATCTACTAAAAAGATATGCTATATTATGATTTTTTGCACCATGAGGTCCATTAAATTAAAGACATTCACAGCAAGAGTGATATTGGCACAGACATTATGTGCTATTTGATGCTCTCACTGGACATGCTCGTCGTAACAGCATTAGAAATACAGCATACTTGAATATAACAACATCTAAGCTGATATCGCAAATAACAGCATAGTACATCATAGCAAAACAAAACATAACATAGCATTTCAAGAGATTTGCATAACATCGCAGCACATCACGTGCCATGACATCACATGCATAGCACAGGATGTACAGTGCAACATACCGTACACCATGATATACAATGTTTCAAAAATAGTATGATATAACAATGCGCTATATCACCCCTTGATAAGTAATCTTGTATCAACACAATATAAAAAGGAAACCATGTAACATTATCAGGCGACATGTAAAAATGACAGAATAGAACCGCATGCAGTAGAATAGAATGGAATCGAATCGAACGGAACAGGCGCAAAGACGGCATGGACTAATTATCTATGTAAGCGGCTCGTCCTGCAGCAGACCCTAGCTGGGTTTAGGGTTTAGGGTTTAGGGTTTAGGGTTTAGGGTTTAGGGTTTAGGGTTTAGGGTTTAGGGTTTAGGGTTTAGGGTTTGCAGTGAAAAGCGTCGAAGCAAGAAACAACTCGGGCGGTGACACAGATCAGCGTCCGCTCGCAAAGCCGCTTAAGATCGAGCACCTTGGGTTGATTTTGCACAAGGGCCCCTTCGGGAGAGGGCTCTGAGGGTTTGGGGGTTGTGTCTCAAGGCCTACGGCCTTGAATCTCCAGCTTTGCAAGTTTATAGGGTTTAGGTGGAAGGGAAGGGCGGGTCTCACAGATTAGGCCCGTTAGGCATGCAAATGGCAGAGAACGGATTCCGCGGCATGGCGGAAGCTAGTTTTGGAGTTCGAGGGTTTGCCGGTTTGCCTGAGGGCTCGGGCTGCAATAACCAGCCCTGAAAAGGGAATGTCTGACGTCTGACGCTGGCAGAAGCCTGTCAGGCCAAAGTTGCAACATGCACTCGCATTGGAGTTATCTCGTTGGCAGGTTTGTGTTAGGGCACCAATACCCAAATCCGAGGCCGGGCCCTGCGCCGAAAAGCGGTCTGCGATCGGAATCATCTCGAAGGCAAACTCCGCGTCCTCCACCAACCAGTCCTTTGGGATACTTTCTTGGCCAATCCACGAGTGCCTAATTCAGGAAACTAGCTACTTTCTTTCTTGAAGACAAAATTGCAAGAAGTGCACGACTCGGTTTTGCGGGATGCAACAGCTTCCAAGAATACGGCTGCCGTGGGGAACAAGAAAACAACACTAGCGCCTGTGGCGCGCACATGCTCGCACCACGTGGTTGCACACTGCAGGATGTTTCCAGGGCATGTCAGATTTGGGCGGCTGGGCCGTGAACCGGACACTATCACTAGCACAGAAGCTCTGGTGAGTCCGGCGGAGAAAACTTCTCAGTGCTCGCTCATGCTCCGCAACCCTTACTCCCTAAGCTTAGTGTGCTCCAGCGCTATCCGAAGTGCAAGGACGGCTTCGGGCAAAGGGGCCCTGGGAGAGGAGGCTTCGGGTTCGGAATAGGTTGCGCAGCACGGTTTCTTCCATTGAAACACTCAAACCTGCAGTCGCTAAACGTTCCGGTGTAGCGGCAGACTGAGCATTCTGGGCTTTCGGTGTGGGTGACCGTCCAGGCAGACCATCTGTGCCAGGAACTTACTACTCTGCCTCGAAGAAAGCATGCGAGACTTGCAACACCGCCACCAAGTTCAAAATCGCAGCACCTAAACGCCCAGGTGGAGCTGGGCTCAGGGCATCTGCATAGATGAAATGCAGAAGGTACGTTAACTGCTCGAAGCTGATGTCCTGACACCATTTTCGTCTTGAGGGTTCTGGGCCTACCTGCCTCTGGTGAAAGCAATGCGCAGACAAAGAATTCGTCAAGGCCCAGTGTTGCAAGTCTGAGGTGGCACAGTGGCACCTCGCCTGTGCATGACTCGCTGAAGTGGCTGGCATCCACTGGAGAAGATCTACCTGAACCCTCAAACTTTCATAGACTGTTGTTATATGGAAACTTGAAAAGGGGTGGCAACCGGGACTGGCTGCGTAAGCTTGGAAACTGCTCGAAATTGTGTGCAGCCTGCAAAGCCCGCTTGATTTATTTGGATGCTGGTTCCCAATATCGGAGCTTGTCTTCTCACCAACATGATCATCTTCTGGACGACTGCGCTCAAAACGCAAAGAGACCGCACACACTGTGGCAACCCCGCCCCGCCCAACGCGCAACATGCCGTTGTCAATGCCTAGCCCGGCAAAGACTTCAGGTTTTTGGTCTTGGGCTCATGAACCGAAGACTGACTCTTTGGATTCGGGATGTTTTGATCGGACACCAGTGCAGAGCATCGCACCAAGAGCACCGCCCCTAGAGTCTCTCAAACTAAAACTTTCGGGCCATCAGGCATCATCCCGTAGGCAATGTAAACGCTTGATCCTAAACCCCGAATGCCAAACCCAAAAGCCTCCACGCATTAAGCCCTACAACTTCCTACAATCGAACACATGATGGCTGAAAACCTGAGCAAAGCAGTCCTCCAGCAAGACTCTGCCTTCGCTCCGCCTGAATTCAGAGGGCTAAGGCTGAGGGTCTAGGCCGAGGCTAGGGCGGCTAGGGTTGTGGGCGGAGGTTTAATTCATTTAAGGTCCACGGGCTTCGCTTCGGATCAAGTTCGACTTGCCTTCGAATTGACCTGATGCAAACAGGGGTGTTGCAAAAATTATGCTGAACCTGAAGTATCACCGTTCTGGCAGGCTTAAGCTGGCTTCTCTCTGTCTCCGGGGTTCAAAAAACTGATTCAACACTGAAGCTGTCAACATAGCCCGCTGACCTCAATCGAACGAGGCGCCGCTTTCAAGAAACCCCTAAACCCTGGGGCCCCGACTCGCGAAACTCCGAGGAGAACAAGGCACGGAAGTAGGAGGAACCTGGGGGTCTCGAAAATTTAGACGTGCCTGAGTCAGGAAATTAGATGAGGCATCGAGGGTTCAGGGTTCTAGTGGCTTAGAGCTTCGGTTCGAGGTTTCTTGTCAAACTAGGTGTACCTGAGAGGTATCTTAGGCTCACTTTTTGGGGGCATGATGGGAAGTTGAGTTGTCCGGGATTCGGAAAAATATGCTGCTCCGTACCGCACGTGCCAGAATCCCTAATGGCAGCGCAGAACAAGTGCTTGAGTGCTGCTAGAGGTGCACGGTGGCAGCAGCACTGTATAAATGATTACATCGACGGGCGAGAAGAAGAAAAAGGCCTGGCAACACGATACAGCGCGACAAAACAATGCGGACAGCAGTGCGAGCCCTTGATCTCAAAGCAAGCGTGTCCCTGTCACTGTCACTGTCTGCAGCTCCAAATTCTAAGGGCTCGACAGCCCCCCAGCAAACAAGGAGCGTCAACATCCTATTTCACGGCGATCAAGCTCGTATCATTTATCCCTAAACCCCGAGCTCAAACTCCAGGCATCCAAACCCCAAGTCCCTGATACCCCAAAGCCAAGGCTCTCGCGGCTGGCCAGGACACATTTGTGGGCCGCGACCTTCCCGCTTCAAGGGTGTCGGCAAAAAAGGCTTCATTCTGTGCCGCTGACAGAATTTCACAGCTATAATCGCCGTTGCTATCTAAGCTGAGGCTACCAGCGAGATTCCTCCTCATCGTGTTGATTTTTCGATTACGGGACGAGGCTCATGTTTGAGGGTTCCAGGTGTTGCAGATAGCTCCCGTCTCTCCCGTAGCATGCTTTAGACTCTTCACTTCATGCTTTAATTGGAAAGGGGCGGTGCTTCTGGGCCGTAACAAACTGTGAGCCTAGGCGCCTCTAACCCACAGTTTTAGTTCATATCTTCGGCTTGCGGCTTCGAGGATCTAGGCCCAGGCTTTTCAGGCAGATTGCTGGAATTGCTTGGGAGGATGGGCAGCTGAAAAGCTGCAAATCCCGATCCTAAACCCAATGGAGCTCCTAGACGAAAATTTAGAGATTGGGGGGTGCACGTGCACGGCTGAGAGTTTCCGCAAGGGAGTCTACATGAGCTGTATACCATATAGGGTTTCGGTTTAGGGTTCTGACTCTGGGTATTGAGGAATTGTGAGGCTCCCATATTCCTGGCCTTTGCGCTCAAAGGGGGTCGACCCTAAAGCCTGGCGCCCCGTACACCAGGGCCTAGCAGCCTAGCACCCAAGCCTCCGCGGCGTCTGTTCCCGCCGCCTGGACGTTTTCGAATTTAGGGCCGTCTGGGGAAGCCAGGGACGGGTTTCGGGAACCTTGCACAGACAGGCATGCAGGCCCAACTAACCTTCATCTCAACCCTTAACCCCAACGTCTTTGCCTGACTTCGGTGTGACACAACCTGCAAAGCTGTAAATCCCTAAACAACCTCGGACTCACAGCGCTTAGAGAAGTTGAGAAAGAAGAACACGCAATGGAAATCGCTGAGCGTTGCGCGAGCAACACGTCGCAGCTCTCCTAGCCGGGAGTGGAATGCTCACCGAAGGGCTTAGGAAGCTGCGGTCGGCTCCAGTGAGGGCTCAAAAAGGTTTCGGCTTTGATTTGACTCTAAGGCATCCAACCTTGTTTTCAATAAGATGTCAGCTTTCCAAAGCCTACTCATAACAACAGTTTCGCTCCCCCCGCAGTAATATGACACCGTGAAAAATATGCCAAGCCGCAGGAACGGTTGCAGCTAGTATCCCCGTGATTCGAAATCATTCCTGAATCAGCCTTAATCCTCACGAAGCGGTGCAGCCCTGGCCTTATCTGCAAGCATTCTCCGCATATGGTCCTGAGGCATACAGGGTCCGCGCCTTGTCCCAGCTACGAGCTTCGTTGCAGATCAGCGAAGGCAAAACCACGCTACAACTTGTAACCTGTGCCTAGCCATGATAAGTGGGCTCTTTGCAATAACCATGCATGCTCTTTCTTAGGCCGACAAGCAAACCCCGAGCATCAAGCAGCATAGTAGCAGTAGTAATAGTAGTAGTAGTAGTAGTAGCAGCAGTAGTACTAGTAGTAGCAGCAGTAGCAGTAG
>CAJNDV010000059.1:30929-74713 GCA_905221635.1 Symbiodinium sp. CCMP2456
TACGTATGTATATACATACATACATACACGAATTGAACTGTGCGTATGTACATATATATATATATGTGTGTCTCTATGTATATTTTTACTGAAGAGGAAGCTGTGGGGCCTGTGTTTCTGCAACCCACTATGTTCAGTGGTTTTGTATGTATCGAGTGGTTGTGTGCATGTGGCTGTGGGTTTCCGTGTCAGTCGGTCGCGCCCGGGGTGCACGTGGGTGCACGTTTTCGTTTCCAAATACAACATCAACTCTGAGTTGTTACAAACCACGAGGTGCATTTATAAACACAACGTTTGTTTATAAACACCGCGTTTCGGTATACCGTGCTTTCGGCGCTTTGAGTTCGTTGGATGTTCATTGTCATGTGTCTCGTTTTCTTATACATTTTTTTATGAAGCTAGATGGTTAACTCTCGTCTGATACGTGCTCGTTGTCTAAATGCTCGTATTTATTTTGTTGGGGGGCGGGGAGGGGGGGCAGGAGTGTTGGGTTGATGTTAGAAGACCCCTCCCCCCCCTCCCCCCCGCCACCCCCACCAGCACCAACGCGGCGAGCGCCACTTACTCCAAGCAACACGTTCACAAAAAATGTTGCATAAAGACACACTGATACGTAGGACTTTTTCCATGTGTCGGCTTGCTTGGTTTAGAAGACCTTGTTTGACTGAGAAACCTATAACAAACACTAGTATTTACAGAGCTTGTGCTTGTGGGAAACATGATAACGTTATGTTGCTGCGTCGTTTATAAACACCTGGCCTTGTTTGTAAACACGTGCGTTCTCCATCAAAACAGAGTTGCTTATGTGGGAAATGGTGCATATGGGCGTATGCGTTTCTTCCCGTGAAAACACACGTGCTGCTGCTACATAGCTCAGGGTTCCAGTCTTCGCCACCATCATAACCATAGTACGGGACCAGAGGGATATGAAGGGATTGTATATCAAACCAAAAGGATTTCTGACACGGATACTTGGAGATGGAGGCCTGCGCCACAATTATAATTAACCATAATAGAGGACCAGAAGGATATGAAGGGATTGTATATCAAACCAAACAGGCTTCTGATACGGACACTTGTGGAGATGGAGGCCATGCAAGATCATGCCAGGGCTTGGGCCACAAGGATTTGTGGAGCTCTATCATTCCCCTAGCGAGGCTGCGGCTTCAGCCGCAGCTGCCTCATAAAATCAGCTGTCCGCATTCATACTGATCCAGATACTTGGTATTTTGGATTGTAGACTGTGGGTAATAACCGAAGCTATAGGGCCTATCGCAGGTAGCAGGACATGAACATGCGCACAAGCAGGATCTGAGTCAGCTAAGACAAGTAGTTCCTTGACTCTTTTGACAGTCACACGTGCGAATACATATATTCAACTCACTCATACTCACTCATATTTGCTGACATGCAGCAACGAAGCACTGGTCTCAACACCTGTTTAGAATCCTACGCATTCCTACACATTTTGCAAAATAAATAATAAATACGCGAATTCAGTAAGTACATGCTCTCAACATTGCATGCCAAAGCAGGTGATGTTCTAGTTTTATAGTATTCGGTGGATTGGCCTGATAAGATGAACAGTCTTGAAGGGATAAGGTATATGGCTCTGTGAGGGACGTGTCGACTCTATGTGGCCTACCCCAAGACTTGTTTTGATAAAGTAAAGAATACACAGTATTTAGGGTGGTTCCTGCCTGTGATAGTTCTTGTGGGAAGAAGGTTGAATATGTAGCCAATCAATACCGCGGCGTCTTACCCGTTGACGTCTGACTATGCACAAGCTAAACGTGACCTTGAACACATTACTCAGGAATAGAAGTGAACGCTACTTTGTGGTGTAAGGCTGCGGGTACCTTAGAACTATCTGAAGATGTTGGAATATAAATATGATACAAAAAGGATCTGCAAAAACCCAGGCGCCAACCAACCTATCTTGTAGCAAAACGTCGGCCCTCACAAAAGTTCCCTCCCAAGTGGGAGCTCAAAAACTCAGGCCCCACAGCAACCTGCTCTCTCTTCTATCAGTGTATATAGTGAATATAGTCCGCATCCCCCCCCTCCCAACACCGTAACTACCGACGCAATCGTGCCGTTCTGCACGCGCACGGCTGCGACCCTTTTATCTTCCGGATCGGTGTCAGTTTCGGGTGGTTTTGGTTTTGGAGCCGGCCCCGGAACGAACATCATGAGCATCAGCTGGGATGTGGGCCGGATTTCGAGGCCGCTGCAAAAACCAAAACCGCCAGGTTTCGCGGGATTCCAACCGGGAGATTTTAGTTGGTGCTGGATGGTGAAAAGCGGCTCCAGATTGCCTAGGGTGTAAGAACCCAAATCCGGCAACACAACACAATACCTATAAAGCCAAAACCGCATCACAGCACATCCTGCTCCACCATGGCCGAAGGTAGCAGTGGGACCACTATTCAAAAAGCCCTGCTGCCAGCATGTTCACGACGAACTTCATACGGCATTGGGGGGAGGTTAAAGGGTGGAAAAAATGTCGAATCATGTCGAGGCATGCCCTCAACCGACACGTGCTTGTCCTTGGCGGGTCTGTACTAGATATATCTTTCGGCGAAGATCAAAACACATGTCTTTTTCAGAACCGCGAAAATGTTGCAAACTGGGGTGCCCTTCATCCAAGCCGGCTCCAAGATGTCGAGAAACGTCTCATGGTCTTGCGGCTGACTGCGTTGCCGAAACTCCTAGACAAAGGCTCTTCGTCCAAATCCAACTTGTTGCTGACGTAAATGCAAGCAACGCCATTTGCGAATTGTTGCTCTCTGAAAGGGTGTCGTCGTCGAATATGTCTGGCCTATCCTGGCGCCCTGCTTCTCATCTGACAAAGTCAAACTCACAATCTTCGCGATACCGGGGGCGATTCTCCGACTTCAATTTGATGACCCAATAATGGGACATGGCCACGGCAACGATCCGGGCCAACGCGGTGTTACCTACGTTGGCGATACACTGTGCAGTGCCTTCTCTTTGGAGTGCGGAAAGAATCTCTCCAGGATATTCCTTGCCGTGGGACCGACATCGACCCATGTGAGGGGGAAGTCGTCGAACGGAAATGCGAGGACACCATCCGACATCAAATTGCGAAGTGCTTCCTTGATGAGCCGTTCTGGCCAGGAAGCTGCTTTGCAATCATCCCCAACTGTTTGTTGGTATGGAGGGCTCGGGTGCCATTCCCAGAAATCAAACCCAGCGCCGATACCGAACTTGCATAGGCATAGGTCCCAGCAGGCGCAACAAGACGCGCCTGCAGATCGAGTGGCATCATGCCACAGTACCTCGGTACAAATCAACATCCGACCGGGTCCAAGACGGTCCAGTTAAACGGTTCAAGATCTCGGCTACGTCTGTCACTGTTTGGGTCCGGCAGATCAATCAGACTTCTTGGACTGACGGAGGAAGCAACTCTAATGTACTGTTCAGTACTCTCGAGATGAAGCAGCTGGCGTGCAATGCTCAAAAAGCCTACCCATGCTCCAACGTTCAGAAATCTATGGCTGGGCTGGGGGCGACCATCTCCAAACTGTTGATGGCATTTCTTGAGCATTGCAGTGGTTCGTGAGTTTGAAGGTTGGAACTACTGGAACTTGATGAGCATCACAGTTTTCGTGTCCTGAATCTCACAAAAACATTGCAAAGCTCAAAGACTTCAGAAATTTCTGACCCGACCTAGAAATTCATGAAAAACTGTAACGCTCCAACACATCTAAACAAATCCAAATTTTGGGTGGGTTCCACCCGCCAGGACATAGATGCCAGGATTTTGGAATGTTGTATAACCTTTTGAGCATTACAATCTTGTGTGAGTTTGAAGATTGGAAATTGTGGAAAACTTCAGCATTACAGTGTTTCGTGTCCTCCTCCTTGCAAAACATCGCAATGACAAACAACTTCTAAAGTTCCAAGCCCTAAAACTCACGAAACTCTGCAATGCTCACCAGAATCCAAAATATGGCCCACCGCCCAGGCATGGATGCCAGAAATTTGAGCACTAGAGTGTTTCGTGAGCTTTAGGATTGGAAATCTCACTATTGTCTGAGCCTTACCGTGTTTCGCTCACCCCAGGCCCCGTCAACCACCAATGTGGGGATATTGGCGGAGGAGGGCGGGGCGAGCATATATGTATATATGTATGAATATAAATATATGCATATGTATACACACACACACACATATATGCATGATTATATACATACACTGTATTATACTGTATGCATGTGGCCGTGAAGCTTCGAACCACAGTAAACGAAACCTAAAAGCCGCCATCTCTCAATCCCAAACCCACAGGGTCGTCTATCATTGCGCACTTCCAGCTCCGAAGCCACAACGATGAGCCCTAGATCCCAGCATCCAACTAACTGGTTTGCATCGGGCTTAGGGAGCTTAGGGAAGCCCGAAGGCTCAAACTTCACAGGCTCTCAGCTGCAACCCCAAGCATTGAGCCTGCTAAGTATCCCCCTGCCTCCTGGCAGAACTCCACAGATTTGCTCCAAGAGCGGCCTCTGCAGTGGAATTGTGGGCTGAGGGACCTTGCGGGGGGGGGGGGGGGGGGGTGTGGCTTAAATCTTGGGCATTTTGGGGCTCACGTAAAACCCTATAAAGCTCTGCTCCAAAGGCCCTAAGCCCCCAAATCCAAATCCTGAGCCACCCCAAAACCCCAAACTATCAAACCCTAAAAAAGCCCAGAACTTTAAACCCCTTTAAGCCAAAGCCTTGAAGCCCTATCAGCCTCTGAACCCAAAACTCTCAGTCGCCCAAACTGGCTGCAATCTTGAAACCCCAAGCCCCAAGAAAGCTCCTGAAACCTAAAACCCGAAACGCCGCTGCCCTGAACCCTAAAACGCTTTCAGCCCTTAAACCCTGAGACTCTCAACTCGAAAACTCGAAAGCCTCAAGCCACAAACAAGCTGAACCTGAACTCCCAAAAATCTAACGCCACAAGACCCAGCCAACCCCCCCCCCTTCTAAAAAGAGCAGTCGTTATTATAAAACCCCAGACCCCTATCCAAAGCCGGAAACACTGGAACCCCATAACGAGCCCCAAGCCCAGAAGCCAGCAAAGATAGCCTACAGAGTCGATACCCTAAACCCTGAACCCTAAGCCCTATAGACATAGTACCTAGACCCTCGACTCTAGTACCCTTTTAGGGATCACCGATCTTCCGGCATAAGGCAAAAGTACAACGAAAACGTATTACATGTTAGTGTCTACGTTTGAAGACCCGAAGTCCTATTTGCATCTTTACGGCGGGCGCCTCTCCGCCGGCAACAGCTGACCGTCGCCGGGCGCTCCGGCGCTGAGGACCTCGCGAGTTGTTCGGCTATGCGTTTACGGGACTTTGTTGCTGGCTTTGAGGGTGTTTGTGAGGGTTCAGGGGTCGCGGTTGAAGGTGTTAGGGTTGGGATCTAGGGATGTGGATTCTTGAGCTTTAGGTTTCTGGCTGGTGAGCTTTCTGTTGGAAGCCGCCCTCCATTTCTTTGTGCTCTGCGAAAGCCCTTGGATCAAAGGACCCCAACATGTTGACACTTGTGTCCTACAAGCCTCATTCGGCAGTCCTTTAACTAACCCACAAGGGTTGCACCTGTAGACCCTACCTCTGAACCCCCCGAAACCCCCGAACCCTCCAGATGTCAGGCCATGAGCCCTTGGACCCTTGGAGACTCTGAAGCAAAATGCCTCGGGGCAGTCGCTCAAAAGCCAGCTGCCTTCCCCACCTGAAACATCGGCGGCAATTTTTGCGGCAAACGTGGGGTTGAGCGAGGACACAGGCTTGTGTGGGGGTTTGGGTCCTTGTAGGTCCTTGCCACGTATACTGCATGAATTTATCTGGACAGGTCAGGTTTGATTAGATTAGGGTAGGTCTCTCCCATGCCCTACGATACCACGATACGACACTATACCACTTATATTGCTATGCTACGCTGTGCTGTGTTGTATTATACTAGACTATATACTACATACTACATATTCCATACTACACACTATGTAATATGTACTATAGAGGTTGTCCTGTATACTCTGTACTCTATACTATATGCTACATTCATGTTTTAACCCATACTCCTTGTACTTTCTACAATATACTTTATGCTATGTACTATTTACCATATACCAGATACCAAGTACTATATACTAGATACTAGATACAGTACAAGGTCATTATGTACTGCATACTGCGCACTATATACTTTATACTGTTTACTAAAAAGACCAGACACGATTATGTACTGTACACTGTATACTGTATGCTATGCCGTAATATACCATACATACTGTATCAGACTGTATTAAACCTATTACACTCTGCTGCGGTATACTATTCCTGTACTATACTGTACTATACTTCACCAGGCGATACCATACTGGAAGGTACTATACTGTACTGTACTGTACTGTACCGTACTGCAGTGTACTATTAAGACTATACTGCAATAATTTCATTACAGTAGAGTAAACCATCCTACGTCAAGTCATTCTACCCTTGGACATTTTATGCTGCATTGTGCTATGTCAAGTTATTTCGTGTCATGACGGGCATTGTTCCATCAAACCTGTTCTTTCTGGGCCAAAACTCGTTGCTTACTTAGGCGGTAAGGGGTGAGACTGTGGGCACCAGGAGCCGCTTGAATTGGCGGCTGAATTGAGTTGAAAAGTTGTTGGTTCTGCACACCTGAACATATATGTTGAGTCGGAGATACTGTATTGCTCTTTGTATGATACCTTAGAACTCAATAGAATGCAAGAGAAATCAGGCTAGGTTAGGTTTGGTTAGATTGGGCCAGGCTGCGTTAGACTGGGATCGACTAGATGAGCAAATAATACCACCAAAGTAGAAGGAGTTGTATTTTGCTGCACTGTACTACTTCAAATTCATTATGCTATGTTACTCCCAGGAACTGTCGCTTTGTTATGCGATAGTGTACTTTGCTATGTTAGTTTCTGTTATATAATCATCATGCTATCTAGGCTACAGTACTCTAGTGTAGTCTGGTCTCGTCTGCTCTATTCTCGTATCGTAGTGCGTGGCCCCTGATTGGGCCCCCTTTGAGAGCAACGAAATCTCCAAGTCCCGGCAGGTGGCTGTCCGCTGCCGCCTTGGCCGCCTTGGAGGCTTTCACGCCTGAGCCGTCTCCATGAAGAGACTGTATGCACAAAAAAGCCGGTCATGAAAGAAGTAAACATACATTGCTATGTAGTACCAAAACAGTAACTGCAGAATGTATACGATGAGTTGGCTTCGAGCAGGCAGTCGCTCGTCGCTCTAACCGGCCCCCTGTCCGCATCGTGCCTGCTTCGGAAAGCAGGTAGACGGGTTGTGACAGGACCTGGACCAGGCTTGTGGGCAAGTTTAGGGTATGTTGGGGTTTAGGAGGTCGCATGTAGAGCATGGGATTTGTAAGGTTCTAAAGATTCTTGGGGCTTGGGGGTTCGATCTGAAGCTCACGGATTCGGATGTTGAAGGTACGCTCACTAGTGAGGGCGTTGCAAGTTCACACCCCTCGCTACATGCCTCAAATTCAAGCTGCAACGGTCAGATGTGTCAAGATAGCTCCAGTTGCTAAGGGGTAGAGCCAGTAGAGCCTGGCTCGCGATAAGCTGCTCTGCGCGACACCAAGCCTGGGTCAGGAGCTTCGGCAAGCAAGTCTCTCGCTTGGTGTTTAAGGCACAGGGTCGTTTCGAGCTTCAATATGTCTAGTGCTTACATTCAGTGCAACGGTCGTGCTCTTTCAGGTTTGAACTTAGGGCTGACAAGCCTTAAGGTTAGGCCTGGGCATGCAACTTGGGGATTATCTGTCTTGAGGCTGAGTTCGAGGCTTCGGGTTTGTCAGTCACCTTTCTGGGCTTTGAGGGTTGACACGTGTCCCCATTTAGCAACCCATTGCCATCGGATAGAGGGAATTCGAAAGACCCGAGTCCAGAGCTCAAGAGCTCAGCGGCTTAGCCTGTGATGTAAGAGCACCTGAAACCTAGACGACCAAAGAACCATGAAACGCCACTCGAAACACCCGAAACCCTTATCGGCATCATAGAACCTTTGAGGAACCCTGATCGAAATCTTACAAGCCCATTTCTGACACCCTAACCCGCTACCTAAGCCAGAGGACCCCGAAAGACTCACCTAAAAAGAACTGCCCAATATTGATCTGACGTTCCACGGTAGCTTTACAGGTAAAGCCTCGAAAAAACCAAGATTTAACGACTCATCACTGGAACTAAAGTGGCAAGTAGTTGGCAGCACAGGTGGATCCTCCAAGACCCACTTACACAGACACACACACACACACAAGCCTTGCAAAGATACCCTTGCAACCCTAAAGACTAAACCTTGCACAGTAAAACCAACACTGTAGACACCTACCTTATTGAACCCTATACCCTGCGCCTAGAAATTTAAACCCCGAGCCCTAAAAAACTTGAAGCGGGCATCCTGGAACAGTCCCCGCACCTTGTGCGCATGGTGTGCCGACTCTAAGCAGACGAGTGCCTTTTGTGGCTTCTGAGGTTCTCTAAAACCTTCCTAATCGCTTCTCGAATTTTTGGGTCATGGGTCAGGGTTTTCAGTTTAGGGCCTAAGGGCAGACACGGCTTGGTTCTTGGGTTTTGCTGAGGAGAGCTCGGGAAGCTCCGGGAGGGGCCTGGAGGCTTTCACTACGGTTTCATTTAACAGCTCCGACCTGCAGCGATGAATGGCTCCCCAAGGTCTGTATACAGTCAACAGTTTACAACACCAACCCGAAAGCCCGGTTTAGCTAACCAGAACTCTGCAACCCCTGCAGCCTCAATACATGTAGGAATTTTAGCCACCGGGCTCTGGTTGATCGTTGGGGCTGGGCTCAAGGCTCTTAATTTGGTGGTTCGGAGTGCTGTTCGAGTTCACGCAGCAGTTGTTGGACTTTAGATACGGACATGGAACGGGACTCGTCAGGAGGTGGGCTTAGGGTTGACTGTGGGTTCTTCGAACATTGATTGGGGTACTCTTCGGCGGACCCCGGCCCCTCAACCGCTCCCCAAGCTCGCCCGAGAAAAAGCCGCTGACGGCGCCTGGCACAGCTGTAGATACATGGGCCAGGCCAGCGTTGCAGAGCTACGTGCACAGGGCAATGCCTTCGCTGAGTGGAAGATGGAAGGGCACGAGGGGAAGGCTTTCGCGCCTTGGGATTGGCGTAAGGGGTCGAAGCTGCTACTGTTGTGACCTTGAGGTTGGGTCAAAGAGTGGCGAGCCGGCTTTCGAGAGTTGTGAAGGTTGAGGACTGGTTCTGCACTGCGAAAACCCACTGAAACGAGCACTCCGCAGGCATAATCCCCCTGAACCCTTGCCAAAGCTCCAAAACGTTGAAGCACCTGTACAAAAGGAAAAGGGTGGATCTCTGATCTTTTTTGCCCCTGAGGCGCCCCTGCAGACAGCTGCAATCCCTGAAAGCCCTCAACCCAAACCCGAAATCCTCAAACCCCAAACTCAAAGTTATGAAACCTTGACCTCGAGTCAAATCCAATCCCCACAATGCCACAAAGCCTCCCAACGCCCCCCCAAGAACCAGAAAATCAAATACAGAAACTGCGGGACACACCCGGGCCTCCGTGCACAAGCCCGGGAGTAGGAAATATGTCCTCAGTTCGAGGTCTTTACGTTTAGGGTCTAGGCATCGAAGGGTTTGTGGACTCGGGGTCAAGGGTTTAGGGGTTCAGGAGTTCCCTTTGCTTTTTATGGTTTGGCTCTGGGGGTCTTAGGTTGCGTAGCTGAGGGCTGTGGGCAGGTCTCAGAGAGGCTTTGGATGCTCGGCCTCTGGGCCTGGGATCCAGGCCTGTGGACCCTGTGGCAAAGCTTGCTTTATGGCTGGTGGCGTCTGTCGGCATCAATCAGGTTTAGGGTTTAGGGCTTAGGGTTTAGGGTTATATGGCTATGGCCTCTGCAACTTGTTCATCGTCTTGGGACGCCACTCTGCCACTCCTCTAGGCTAGCCAAACTAGCACGTCAGAGACTTTTCTAAGCTGCACACTACAGCACAGATATGATGAAGACACTAAATGCCAACATATGCCAACCAAGAGCTACATCCTTACTGAAATAATCGAATCGTCTTCTGCTGCAAGTCCACTTATGTCCACTTTACCTTGGCCGCGGGGCGGTGTATTGGTGTCGTCCCGCTTCTGCACAGCCTGGCTCGGCGGACACTGGAGTCACTAGAGCCGTCAGTCAGTCGCAAGACTTCAACCTCGACGCGCGACAACAACAGCAAAAAGCCTCCGACAGCCATTCTAAACTCAGACACAGGTCTTTTGCCCCCAAGGTGCTTGAGGCAAGCAACACGGACAACAAACAAAGGTATCACCATGATGCCTCCAACAGTAACTCGTTCTAGTTTTGTGGAATCCTGTGGTGTAGGCCTTTGCGGCACCATTGAAACCTTGACCACCATCACCTCCGTTCTGGTGGCCACCGTAACAACGGTTTCGGTGTTCGTCATAACAACGATTGTGGCTACAATATAAAATTTCTGGATGCCATCAAGCAAACGTTCTAGCCCACAAAACTCCTGGTGGCCAGTGTAACTATTACTCAGGCCACCATACGAGTTCAGCAACGGTTCTGGTCAACATCACTTCTGGTGGCCACGATAAGAAGTCGTCAGGCCACGTAGCAATCCTGATGGCCACCGCAACAACCGGTTCAGTGGCCAAGCCTAGCAGATCAACACCGTTACAAATGTTCCAGTGGACCCCGACTATGGCCCCAAAGAGAGTTGCCATTTTGACTTCCACTTGTTGTTGTCGCTGTTGCTGCTTCTGTGTTAGCCTCACGTATCTGTCTTTGTGGCACCCGAAAAGGATGTTCTGCCAGATACAGAATAGTTGTAACTTGTGCCGTGGATACTGTAGCAGGACGTTGCCGTGGCAACTCCGAGTAGCTGTCATAATGGCACGAAACACGCAATCGGGCGACATGTTGCCCAGTGGCCAGAAGAAGGTGTATGAATGACTGTTAGGCTCAGGGGCTGCATTGTTGCTTGTTGCAACTTGCTATTCAGTAATTTCTAGACTATCGGGCATGGTCTATCTTGTTGTCTCCTAGGTACGGCCCTCTGATGAGTACTTTGGCCGACAATGTACGAACACTGAAAGCCCTGGAGCTTTCTGTTCCGAGCCTTGGCTAACGCTGCTAAGCGTCTCAGCTCCTGACCGCCAAAGCAGACTCTGGTGCAGTTCACACTTAGGGCTTACTTGAAGCTTTCGCTTTGGGGGACTTGTGATTCGCACGCGCCTTTTAAGCATTGAAAACTGACATGCTGAAAGAGTTCATGCGTTCGGGCTTTCTGAACCAGCACAATGTTCCGCTCTTGCTTTCGTGTTCCCGAGACTAACCCGATCAAGTTTTGGGTTTGCCTTCAACCTGTCCGGGATCCAGAATCTCTGCAGGGCATGGTGCGGATGTGAGTCGGGGCCGAGGTCCACACTCAAGTTGCTCCAGCGACTGGCGGACTGGAGATTGGAGGCGTTGCATCGTGTCTTTTGCTGACTTGCTCTGTGTGCAAGCGCTCTGTGGCATTTGGCTAACTCCGAACAGCGCCAAACTCCAAAAGCCGGGTTCTGAGGCGTTTTCCGGAGGCGTCCTGCTGCGGTGCCTTTGCAGGACTTGCTTCGTCACGCTCCGTGGAGACGGCCTGGAGGGGTTGTTGGGCCCGATCACTGAAGCCTGAGCCATATACTCTGCACTCGAAAGGCACCCTAGCCACACCTTGCACAAGCCCGTCTAGACACCCTTATAACAAAAAATCTAGAACAGAATGGCAGCCCTGGTTCTTAAGCTCGGACTCGGGGGGCAAAAGAATTTCTGTCTCACAGTTCAAGGCTTCAGGCTCTTGGGATGTCCGGTTTTGAGCTTTACGGTTTCGGGCTGGGGTCTCAGGATTGGGTCTGCGGGGGGAGTCGCGCCGCATCCTTGGCGACATCACACGTACGCACCCTTCCTGCATGGATCGCACAAGCCTGAAGCGTGACTCGAGAAGTGATTTCAGATGTGTACTGCCGATACTTGTGAGAAGAATACCGAGATCAGTCCACCCTGAGCCCTCCTCTCTTCAGCCGGGTGGCCAACAGCCGGCAAGCGAGACGCCCTTCCTCCGTGAGGGGCAGGCTATCGGCTGCTATGGCGGCAGGCACCACATCTTTGGCAGCTGCCTTCAGCACTGAACTCGGGGCTTTACACCTTGTAGTAGGGGCTGAATACCTTGGCATGCTTTGACCCTGAACCTTGCACCTTAGGTTAGCCAAAGGTTTAGACGAAGCGGGAGGTTGTCCCAGGTTTCCCCTCTTCCCCTTCGGGTGCCCGACCCCTTCATCCTTCCTGTGGACTCATCGACGCCCCCTTGGCACGATTGTGAAATTTCCTGTCCCAGGATTTCGGGTGTCCATGTAGGTCCAGGTAGTCCCACACAAGGTTCCTCCCCCCCCCCCTCTCGCCCAAGCGCTCCGGCTTCCCTTCGGCGCCATGCCTAACTGTCAGACCACAAAGCTGAAGCCTCAAATCCAAGCGTACTTTTCATCTGCGACCCGAAACGACACAAAGCACTTCAATTGAACCCCAAAACCCCCCAAAGCCCCGAAATCCTCCGACAGTAGAAGACCCTAAACCCTAAACCCTAAACCCTAGACTCCAGAGATGACAAGCCGAGGCCACGAGATCCTGGCCCGGGAGAAAGCGCGGCGCTGGCAGGCCGAGCTCCTGCTCAACGTGTTAGGCTCTCAAAGTGCCTTTTTTGGTAGGTCTCGTATATACTACAATATACTATAATATACTATAATATACAAAACCTACTATAATATACTATAATATACTATAAGGGTCGGGCTCCTCGAGGTGTTAGAAACACGGTCGATGAAAGCTTCCACATGAGAACAGGGCCCCTCGGAGCCTGCCAGGTCACAAAACAAGCCTTCTCGGGGAACAACGCCATTGGCTCATACCATTAGAGACCGTTTTGAGATTAGGGGATCACCGCGGATGCGTTTTAGCTTGGGCTGCCTTTGCTCCCAAGACCTGAACTCCAAACCCGAACAGTGAAACCTCAACCTCAACCTAACAAAAAAGCTCGCTGGGTAAGCTGAATGCCCTGGACCAACAGCCTAATACCCCAAATCCTGTCCTAAACTTGAAACCTCAAGTCCTCATCTCACAAATCCTTCAAGCCTCTAGCCTCCAAACCCCCAAACGCCAAAGGCCACAGTGACCCCAAGTCCTTGAACAAGGTAAGTCGGGAGCTCCAGGATTGCTCGCGTTCCTTGCCTGTGAGATCGCATCTAGGGAGCAAGAGTTTGGGCACCACACCACCTAAACCTGAATCCCCAAGCATGGAACCACCTCAGAGTCTGGGGAGCTCGGGGTTCGAAGATTCGGGTTGGGAGCTTGGGATTGAACTTGAATTCAAACGCCTCTGCAAATATCTGCAGCAGAACCTTCGAAAAAAACATCTGGTCTGCTCCCCCATCAACCTCTGTGTGATCCCTGCCTTTTTGTATTGCATCCTTCCATGTGAAAGGCTTGCTTTGGCTGGCCAGGTACTTGCGGGGCCTCGGACAAGGCGAAAAGTTGAGTTGCACATGCGCGCGCAGACGGGGGCAGTGCATGTTGCTGTGTCATCTCCGTGCCGTTTGGATGTTCATGCAGGAGTCCCACACCAAGACTTTGCATCAGGTTGTCTAGCGTATCGTTCCTTCCTTTCGGGGTCAAGCTTTTCGAGATCTTTATTGGCTTTTAGCTGAACGGTCTAAGTATAGGCCTCGGGGCCTTGACCTTTGGCTTTTGGGTTGAGGGCCCCGACACTCTTGAACCCAAACCTGGATTGAAATTCCATAACGCGAGCTGGTGTAAGGCTGATGTAAGACCTTGAACCTCTGGCGAAATGCCCACTGAACCGTTGCAGTGTGACCCTATGTAACCCTCGTAAACTTTCCTGCGGATATTCGGATTCCCGAAGAACCCTCACGAATCCGGCCCAACGCCCTTCACCCGAAATGTGACCTTAGTGTCCAACTGCAGGTACTGGCAAACCTTCTCCAAGTTGACCTCCTTCCAGAGTTGATACGTGCTGTTCGCCAGAATTGTCTGTGTGAAGGGGTGACCCGGGGCCGAAATCTAAGTGCGGATCCGAATGTTTGGAACCTCGAAAAGGGGCGCCATTCTTGGATAACGTTCAGAATCCAGAACGCACTCTCTGAGCATCTGTAAAGACTTGTCCCAGCTTCGTCACCTTACACCTTGATTCCCACCCTGATCTCATGCTACAATCCGCAGCTAGAACCACTAGTTGCCAGACCCCCACTCCCACTGTAGTATTTTGCATGGATAACCTGAAGCTTTTGGGACGAGACCGGAAAGCCCTAAGCCCCATCAGCTCAGCTTTACGTCACGCCCTCTATTGCTTCACTACAGGGAATGAGGCTTTAGAGATTGTAGACTGTCGGGCTTCCGGATATACGGTTTGCGGAATTTCGGCGTTTAGGAAAGTTTAGGCGACCACAGGAGTCTACTGGGAAAGAATATTGAAGAGCTCGTATTCTCTTGTACGGGCAAGGGGGGGAGGCAGGTGGCAGTCCTTCACTTTCTTGACGGTCTCCTTCCCGTCCGCCAGGATGACCTGAACTTGGAGTCTTTGAGGCTCGGTGCCACAAGCATCTGCGTGTTGATTCAGACTGAGGTTTCAGGACGGCTTAATGTTGCAAGAATTCGGTTCTTCAACTGATTCATCCTTATGTGGTCGTCAAAGTCCCTAGACCCCAAATACTACAAGCCATGCACATAGCATAAATCCTACAACTTCCAAACTCCTGCTACAGTGAAGCCCTAAACCCTGAATGACGAAACACTCAAACCCTTGAGCTCAAAGCCTAAGACTTCCAGTACTCTAGGTTCTTAATGCCTCGGGTTCGGCGCAGACTTTTCCAAGGAACTGTCAGGAGTCAGGGCTTGGGGGCTGTAGTATTGGCTTTAGGAGGGTGTAGGGGTCGGCTGCGTTGGGGTTTAAGGGTCTAGAGTGAGTCAGGAACGAGAGATCAACCCGCAACCACGGAGGAGCTTCATTGCTCATGGATTTGGGATCTTCTTGGGACAGGACCCCCTGCTGCTTTGAGTTGCAGGCTCGGATCGTGGAATCGCCAAAACCAACCCGCGGGTTTCGGGGTTGACAGTGTGGCAGAAAGCTGACCGCGAGTACTCCCAAACTGCTAGGCAAGGGGTCTCTAAGGTCGTGGTTTCTTCTGGATCGACACAACATGGAGTCTTGTGCCAGTTCGAAAGCCTATCTGTCTTCCGTCAAGTCAGCCGACCAACCTGCCTGGTCTGCCTGGAATTCGGGCACATCTCCATCACAGCCGTCATCAACACGGTTGCCCCTAAGGTGATAATTCTCATTGAGCGGATCTTCCCACACTCGCCTCTATCCGGGGCCGCCACACTGTAGCGCTCACTGGCCAAGTCTAGTGGGCCACACTCCTTCAGAGTCTTCCATGGGTTGGACGATCAGCTGAAACACTCGTGCTCTCTGAGCCCTCTTAGACCCAAGCCGCTCGGGCTCAGGTTCTCGGATCCTCAAAGCCGAACTGAGCACCCTTTTGAACACGGCCTCAAACTTTCTGCACAGCTATGTAGAGCTGGGCAAACTAGCAGACGCTTCAAACTGAAGCCGGACAACCCAAGACACCTCAGTGAAGGTTAGATTGCAATAGAGTCATCCAACATTGCAATGCAATGGGAAGACTCTGGCCAACTCTGGGAAGTTGCATGTATGTTGTGGCAAGCTTCCGTCTCGCCACCAAGACTCTGAAGCCCAGACCGAAATTGCCAGAAAGCTGCATCACTTGCAGTCACGGGCATGCGCTGAGACATCAAGTGGAGGACAGGAGAGGAGGGGTGCAACATGAACCTCTTCGACGGAGATCGGCAAGTCTTTAACTTCATCAACTGCCGAGAAAGCGGATCAGGTTTATGGCCCAGTGTCTACACGACACGACTAAGCCGTCAACCAGATGCTGTCAACTCCTTGACCTGCGGCACTCTCCGGAAACCCTGTCATATACAAACATCAGAGACACCATCGGAAAGACCGTGAGACGTCTAAGGCCTGTAAACACGCGCTAGGTAGCTGGCTGGTGGCAAGACTGAACCCCGAAGACCTGGACCGCGAAACGCTGGAGAACCACTACTGTGGACTCCTGAAACCTTGACTCCACAGCCTGAAACGGTAAACATAACAATCATGAACTCACAGACTTTGATCCATCAAACCCTCAGGCCGTAACCTCCCAGAGAACAAAGACAAAACTGCAAACACCCATCAGCGAAGCTCTAACACCTTAAAACCCCAAATCCACAAAAGGCGCAAAACACCACGGAACCCAAAGGCCCCTCTCTACAGTTTTAAGCCCGGGCTCTGCAGTCGCGCCATTCAGCTCCCCGGCCGCTTGTAGGCCTCTGGCTGAAGCTTTTGGGGTTCTTCTCCTTCGGGTTGAGGGTTTAGGGCTTGGAGGGTTCATTCCCCTCTAGCTCGCTGGGTTTAGGGTCCAGGACTACCATCTGAAATTATGTCGCTGCAACGAGCCAGCTGGTGGTGCTTTGGGTCTCTGAAGAGGGTCTATCACAGGCTGAGTTTTTCAGTTATTTTACATCTCCGCTGGTTGCAGAAGCAGCCCTTAGGGGCCTAAATCGATTTGTCTCGTGTGGTTGGGAGTTTGGGGCTTGTTTGGAAGATTCAGATTCACCCGCCTTGTTGCAATGCTGTGTAAGACCTTCCAAATTGCAGCCATTGCGGGCCCTTAACAGACGCACAGATGCATGCCGACACACACACGCACACACACACACATGCATGCACGTATTAAACCTGTGCTTGTCCAAAGGTCGGCCGTGGAGATTGGAGACAGCTGGGCTTTCATTCATGGGTTTGGGACGCTGTGTCACGAGTCTAAGAGGGGGCTAATGCGGCTGAAGGGAAGGCACTGTGAGCACTCGCAGATTCTCACCAGTCTACCTTATCCATATATGTTCTAGATGTTGCCATGAATGTCCCGTGCATGTCTGAAGGTCTTCCTGAGTCCACATTGCTAGTCGCCTACCCTTCGCAGGCTTCAAAGCAGTAGTCCCGAGGTAGGCAGAACAATGCCAACGCTCCGTCCACGGGAATCGGATGGTAGCGGAGTGCCCTTGTGATGAGGACGAAAGCATTGGATCTCATCCAAACGCAAACTGTGCTCTTTATCGTTCGTACATATCCGCCGACCGATAGCTGTGCTGCGTGACATCATTGTGCAAATATGCATTTCTATATACATAGGCTGGCTGTTAAGAGTTCGTTGCATGTGTCACCTGGTTCCCACTACACATACAAAAAACATGCTGAAGATTTAGGACTCAGGGTTCCTCAGATCAGCTCTGAAATCCTGAACCTTGAAACCTCGAACATACATACATACCTTCATACATACACACATACATATATACATCCATGCATGCATGCATACATACAGACATACCTATACATACACGAGACAGAGTCAGACAGGCAGACAGGCAGACGGAGACGCAGACAGATTGACAAGAGGCAGATTAATACATACACGTGTATACACACATACAAAAAGATAGAATTAGTTGATTTATGTATATGTATTCATTCATGTACTACTTATGTAATTATTGGTGTACGTATGTACTTGTTCGTTTCTGTATTTCTTAAATTTCTACATTAGTTAATCAGTTAGATATCTATTACTTTTACCTCCTGTTGATTAAACTAGCCTTACTTGTGTGTTTTCTTTTGTTTTTAGATTTAACTTTTGACTTACTTTACCCACGTATTGAATTATTTCTTGAACTATGTACCATTCGGCGGCCGTGCTCGATATCCTTCACTTGACTTAGTTGTTTGCACATGTAAAAACAATGACATGGTTACTCTGAATTGGGAAAGATGGAACTCTGCGGAGCTCCGATTTACACTCAATGGGCACCTATCCAGAGCGGACCCCGTTGTTCTGATCCGAACCTATCACATGGACTGTGCTCCACAATGCGGCTGCGCCGGACCACTTCCCAACAAAGGAACTTGAAACCCCAAAGCCCCAAAATCGAGACCCCTACAACCCCTCAGACGCAGCGCAACCTAGCTTAGTCAGACGTGCCTTTGAGCCGGACGATCGTGCCAGTGAGAACCTCGCAGAATGCCGCGAATCATACAGTAGACTACAGGCATCGTAAATATATTAATACTTATATACATGCATATACATCTTATATTTACATGCTCGAAATACGGGATGCATACAGGAACCTACTGATTGCCACACATACACCGGCCGCATTGACAATGATGGTAGCCTTCATGACGGAATCATCAGCAGCAGCTTAACCATGGTTTTGGCGAATGCAAACGGACATGAAACCACCGGGAAATGGAAAATGGCAACGACGAAGAATGCTCAACAACGAAAGTAGGCAAAAGTGCTGAACCACGACCGTGACACTTATGACATATGAAGACAAAATGTCAGAACATGCCAGGGCAATATGTGCCAAGCTATGCAGTATTTGCAGTGCGGCGCAGCTTCCAACCAGTTCTGATTTAGGGTGCAACCTCAGCCCGCTTCCACACCTTAAGTCCCTGAACTACCAGATCCGGCTGCTCAACCCCATTCATGCAGAGCGCATCATGCATCGCGGATCAAGCAGAAGTGCCTCGAAGCCAAACCCATTGGAGCTGACCCCCAGCAGATCGAAGGATGTCCAAGAAAAATTTGGCAGCCTGGCGCAAGTTCTCCACCTTCAAGCTCTTGACGGATCCATCGATGAGCAGAACCGGACAGCGACCTGCGAAATAAGTACGTAGGAGCTCCTAGCAGTGATGGCACGGGGCGACAGTGGCGAAGACAACAACTTCTGCTCCTGCACCCATCCTCCTCAAGCTATTCCATGACAGATCAACCATAGCAATAGCAAAGATAACAACCTCATATTCTATGGCCCGGTCCGCAAATCAAAGCACTCTTGTCGGCTTACACTTGCTGCTGCTTGCTACCGCCACTGGCCAGCAGCTGCCGTCGCAAGCCTGCAAAATTCTGCCAAAAGTTCTGAATCCTGCAACCGCCCTAAAACGACGTCCCGAAAACCTAACCACCTGAACACTGCTGCAAAGCAATATTGTGCCTGTGGCACCATCCACATTGCCAGCCACAGTCCCCGACTTGCCGTTCAGCTGTGGTGCCTCTGGAGGTCATGGTTTCTTTGGGCATGGTGAAACTTGTGATTCTCCACCGGGGGATGGCTCCGTGCTTGCTACGCCTACTTGGCGTGAGTTTTCCTTCCTGCGAAGCAGCTCGGGACCTGCTTAGACACACCGCCGTGTCCTTTTTTCCGCGGTGCCTAAGGCGCATGCTTCGTGTGGCCCCGTTCGAAATGCTTGGCCTCGCGGTGGTTTTTCCTACTGCCTTCAGATGATGTCCATTGCTGGCATCTTGCCCTGATTGTCTTGCGAAGTCGACAGCTATTCTTCTACTGACACTTCCGCAGAAGACCTGGGAGCTGGAGCTGCTTCGGACTTACAAGCCGTCGGGCCAACGAAGAGATCACCAGAGATGGCTGCTCTCCATGCACAAAGGGCTTCGCGAAGCTGCTTGCTTCACCCAGGCAAAGTTTCTCGGGACATGGCGTGTCCGATTCCCACAATGCATGCAGGCGTTCTTGATTGGCCTGTAGCAGCTGGAAAGCCTTCTTGGATCTACGCTTGTCAGAGTCTACCCAACAGAGCTTGACGCAGCCCTAATGTCATTCACCAATGCGACGCCCAGCAAGGCCATGTCTTCTTACCGCGAGTGTTAGCTGCTTGCGGTCTTCGGCATTCCTTCTATACCTTTCGTACGATCATCCCAAACGGATCCCCAAACCTATCATCTGGCACAAACGAACCCCACCAGGGGGATACCCGAGGGATCCCGAGGGTACCTACATGCAAGGTGCAAAGCATACAAATTTGACAAAATGAGAGCAGAGGGAGAAGACAGAGAGAGCAAGAAAGCAAGAGCAAAGACAGACAAACAGAAACGGAAAGAACGACAGACAGAAACGCAACGGCGATAACAAAGTTAGTGCGAAAGACAGATGCGAGCGAGAGAGAGAGAGGGGAGGACGACTGATGATCTAATGGAACTCAGACTTCAGCCGTAAACCGCGCAATTCCAAACCATTACCCCCGGACCAGCCGAATTCGAAAAGCCCTTAATCCCAAAACTCAGCAACCCTCAGAGAGATTTACAAACACCGTAAACCTTTGCCCGAAAAGTCTCGAAGCGAAAGCCATCTGCCCTCGGGCCTTGGAGAGGCCCTGCAGGATAACAGCCTTTTTGGCTTTAGGATTCTGAGCTGTGACAGTAAAGAGAATAATGTAAGATCTTTCTAGGCATTGTGCTCAAGCTAGACCAGGACAGAGCCGTGCAAGCGCCTGCAAAGCAGCCCTGGGCCCGACGAGACCCTGTCCTCTCGAAGATCCGGACCATGAGCTGTGAACCGCTACTGCAACCTGCTGAATAACGTAAACCTCTCCGCTTTCAGAATTCAAGCATCGCAACCTGAACCTTGAGCACTGGAGGGAGCCGCAGGTCGCAAGGTCACGGGGACCTCCAAAAACCCTGGACCTTAAACCCAAAGACAATAAACTTGCAGTATACCAACTGGCATCTTACGCCCCAAAATCTTACAACTTCTAAGCCCAAACCACAAACTCTAAACCTTGTCACTCCTAAGTCCAAAACCCAAAAGCCAGGTGCCCGGCGGTTCCCTCCGGCGGCCCGGAAACTGAAAGTGCACACACACGCACACGGAGTCTTGAGAGTGATTTCTGAGGTTTCGAGGTGGCCGCCGATGTTTGATGTGCTTGATGCAGAGGTTTTCGCATGCACCCAATCTCGAACCTACCCCGACTTTGCAAAGCCTATGGCGACGATTCGTAACCCAAGAGCCTCAAACCTCATAACTCGATCATCAGCTAAGAAGACCTCTCCCAAAAACTCTGACCGCAGAATTACACTCTCTCGCGGATCCGCCTCGTCCCGATGACGCTGCCGCCTTTGGTCCGGGCCCCTTCCTTTCAGGAAGTGTTCGGGGTTTCGGGCTCCCTGGATTCATGGTTCACAGGTTATTGCTTGCCTTTGATCGCCTCTTCTCTCTCCGCTGGTCTCCCTTTGGCAAGAACAGGAATGCCATCTCTAGCTGAGGCACTTGGCCGTGGACATGTACCGAAATGACCTTCAACAGTAAAGCAGCAGATGACCCCTCACAACTACACCCCGGTCCACCTGCCCTGCTCGCACTCGCACTATCAAGAGGTGAACTCTGGTAGAACGGTGCTTTAGGGATGTCTACAGATAGAATTACGAAGGATGCAGGGATTACATGTGACGGGTATCTCAAGCATGCCCCTTAAAAGCCAAAAAAGAAATACTAAACTCCCCCAACTCGAACAAACGCGACCGTTTGTCCGTCAAACCTGAAACAAGTGGCTGCTTCTTCCGAGGGCCGAGATCGGCTAACGGATCCCAGAGACCTTCGTCGCTGCGCTCCTCCCGAGGTAGGAGTAGTAGGAGTAGAAGTAGGAGCAGGAGTTATATGTGTATGTATATTAAGAGGTGTGTATATATATATATAATAGATATACGGCATGCGCGTACATGCATGCATATATACATACGTACATCCGCACATCCGTACAGCCGTAACATACATACATACATACATACATACATACATACATACATACGTACATACGTACATACGTACATACGTACATACGTACATACGTACATACGTACATACGTACATACGTACATACGTACATACGTACATAGCTCTCTTATATATGTGTAGATGTACGACCTACGAATATATCAAGTCTGCATGCTGATTGTTGGCATCCCTTTTAAAAGTTTTTGGTAAGAATCGAAACCCAATTAAGTCCCAATAAACGAGGTGTGGCAACTGATTATCGGCCTCCCTTGGAAGTAGAACTCTAACAAAGTCCCGGCGCTGGTCACAACCCTTTCCCCGGGCTCGCGTGTGTGCCCCATGGGGCAACACCAGGCACAGGTTGTGAGGAGTTCTACTTCCAAGAGAAGCCGACAATCAGCTGCCAGACCTCGTTTATTGAGGCTTTATTGGGCTTCTTTTGCAATCTTACAAATCCAAAAGCAGAGGCCAACAATCAACGTGCAAATTTGGTTTCTTGGTAAGTTAATAGATTATTTCTACGCGAATTTAAGCCCAAACCCTACAAGAGAGGCCAACAATCAGCTGCCAGACCTGGTTTATTGCTCTTCTTTGTGTTTCTATTCGGATCTTCCAAGAATCCTAAAAGAGATACCAACAATCAGCACGCAGACCTGGTTTATTTGCACTTTATTCACTACATGTTAGAATCTGACCAACAAGTCCTACAAGAGTTGTCAACAATCAGCTTACTTGTAGGTTATCAAATTTCTGCTAGAATTGGTCCGAGTTCATACACAAGGCCTACGCAGCAAGCAAGTTGAAACGGCTTCATGGTCAAGAATCACGCCGAAAAGTTGAAATTTCAGCCCCCCCCCCCCCGCCCCAAGACATTGATTAGCTGCGACGTCCAAGGAAGTGCTCCCTGAAATATTTCAGAGCCCCACGTCCCCACCCCGCCCCCGCCCCCCGTTTCAATCCATAGGGATTGAAACGGGGGGGGTGATCAAACAGCAAGTCGGTGAGCAAGGCAGCTTGCAAACCTAAGAAAAGCTGAACTTGGCTCCATGTTTTGGTGTGACCGAGGCAATTCTGGATGCGTGCATGCTTCGGATGACCAAGCCAAGGCGACCTCCAGAGGACAGAGCACCTCATTCGCTTGGTTTGGCAGTCGTGCTGCCTGCTGCTCCAGCCTGCCATGCATGCCATGCCATGCAGGCGCATACCCCCGCTTCAAGGAAGGCGCTTCGATTCAGGCAACCTTTCTACGCCCTTGCTGTTGGGCCTTGGCACGCTGTTCTCCAGGCTTTCAGCAGGATCCTGCACAAACGTCTTGATCAACCAACAAAAGCGAGCACCTTTTGCAGCACTGGGGCGGAAGGTCTGAATCATTTTGGATTTCGGCTACATCTGGCCAAAATCTCTCAAGAGCGCCAACCTCCTGGTGCGTGGCCATGACAAAGGAGCCCATCCTCTGCACCTGCCTTGCAAGGCTCTGATTCGACTTCGAGACACCGAAACACTCCCGCAGGGCACCGAGCGGCCTCCCCGCTCTGATCAGCCCGCCCCTGCCCTATCTTTGCGATCTCCTTGTGCATCCCCTCCAGACAGCCGTTAATCGCATTGACCTGGCTTGCAAGGTTCTGGCTCCGCTCACACACGCCGAGAGAGTCTCGCGCAGAGCACCCCGTGGCCTTGCTGCTCTTTGCAGCAAGCGTAGGCTTGATGCTGTGGTCAACTTGGCTTTAATGCATTCCACTGCGGCTGTTGTGTCCGGGATAACTTGAAGCCCCACCCAAGCACAAACACGAAAGTGCTGCGATGTCACATTCGTGCAGAGGTGGGACAGACCGTTGGCATCCATGCCAGACATGCCGCCGCTAAGTGCAGTAAGTCGACTTTGCAATTCAGGCAGTTGCAACATGTCTACCTTCAAACATGCGTTTTGTGCTTGCGTGGATGTTTGCTTTACTCAGGCTTTTGGGGGCGTCGCCTTCTCCAAGGAGGCATGTCAAAATATAAAAACCAACCAAACCGTGCTCCTGCTTTTGAATGGCGTCACAAGTGGGCCTGGCCTGCTTTGTTACGTGCAGGCGTTCTGTGCACTGCATAGGGTACTGTAGGCTACGCAAGCGGGTCGAAGCCGCATGGCGTCATGAAGCGATTTGTGATACGCAAGATGGCTCAAAGCCTTGTTATCTGCACTTGGCGGACAGTTCTCACAACTTCCCAGCATTGGCGCATGCCAGCTTGAACCAGCTTGGTTCAGTGGATGGCTTTCCTGGTGTGGGGCAAGGATGCTCTTGAGTCTTGAACTAGAGCAGCTAAATGTTTTGTATGAGCTTTGCAGTAAGAGTACGGTCACTTCCTGTCCCAACAGACCCCAGCGAGAATCCGCATGTACGTCCATGTTTCTTGCAGTTAATTCTTTGATGAGTCTCTGTGATCGGTCCCGGGAGCCATTCGTACCCACTCCAGAGCTCTTGCGGCCCCACTAATCCAAGGCAGTGATGGTTCGTCGCAGTTAAGGGGCGAAACGAACGACTCAACCTCTGTGATCTTTGGATTGTCTGATGATGGGTGCAAAATGGGCCTCGTGACCAACTGCGAGCGTGTTTCTGAGTTTCTTAAGTTTTGTTTGTTTGCTTTTGTATTTGTTGAACTGCCATTTGTTCTTTAGGGGTGGTGGGCGTGCTAGCGGCTAGGGATAGTAAAGCTCTTCGTCTCTCCAGCGTCCCTGTAATTTGCTTGCACAAACGTTTTTTCAAGTAGGGCACATGTGGGGCAGGGGCCAGCTACTGCACCATTTCGAGCTTGGAAGCACAAAGTAGGCACATTCGGCTTGAGGGGCATTGCCGGACGCTCGCACGTTACATGGGCGAATGCAGCCCCCCCCCCTCTGACGAGAACTCTCAAGGCACTGTCGCACCTGGCGGAGCTGCATGCCCAACCTTGGAGCCCACGAATTCGCAATCTCCCCCGGCGAGAACGGCGGAGGACGCCAAAGAGTTCCTGAGCGATGGCTTGACGGTAACGTTTACACTACTACATTCAACCTTAACGCCTAAAGCGGACATTTGCTGATTGCAGCTGTGAGTCTTTCTGGCCCCCAAGAGTTGGGATGGACAAGCCAAACCGAATCGCCGGCAATCTGACGCACAACTCTGTCTGCTAACCGAAAAACTTTGCAACTGGACGTAAGCACTTTGTTTTCTTTCCCATATTTTTTACAAATATGCGAGGTCTGAAAGCTGATATATGGTAATCTGGTAAAATCCAAGTAAACCATGTCCGGAAGCTGATTGTGGGCCTCTCTTGTAGGGTTTGGATTGAATTCTAATTTATGGGAATCTAATGACCTATGATTACATGCATGCACACATACAACACACATACATACACACATACACACATACACACGTACAGACATACACACATACACACATACACACATACGTACATACATACATACATACATACATACATACATACATACGTACACCATTCCATCGATGCCGCTGTTCCGACGAACCCTGCAAAATCCCGAAAGACCTTGAAACCATTGCCCCGGAAGCTTGCCCGTGTCTGTAGAGGGCCGCACGAGACTATGAACCCTTCCAGCATAAACGACCTTTCAACCAGAAAAAGCCATGCGAGCACCAGCACCAGCAGCGATGTCCTGCTTCTTTGGCCTTTTCCGCATGAATGCCTGTCTCGGACCCGGGTGCCAGTTCATTCACTCTGCTACGCTGAGACCAAGAGCCAAAAGAAGGTAGGTTACAGACATAGACACTCTTTCTTACTATAAGTGCCATCATTGCTGAAGACATGATTAAAGTATTCACTGGATCTGCGTATTGGTGTTGACCTCAAGAGAAGAGCTCGGAGATCCGGTTTGGGGGCGCGAGGGTTCGAGGTGTGGCCGTTATGGCCTTCATCTGATAATCTCCTGCTGAACGTGGTAAATTGTGTGTTTCGTCGTGTCGGCTCGAAGCCACCATAAAAAGAACAAGAGCACGATTTCCGATCAAGCATTACCCTGGATCCCAGCATTCCCAAATCCTAAGTACCCTAAGTCCCTAAGTTTGAATCCCACCTAAAACCTCAAACCAACCCTGACCATCAAAACGAAACGGCATGCCAGCACCCCAAAAGCCTGAACTTTCAAAGCACGTAAAAAACACATGTATCAACACCATTCCGCAACAAAGAAAACGTGCCTCCAAGCCCCCGAGGCTGGCCAAGCCGCCATCCTCGGCCTTCTCACCCTCGGAGTCGCTGCCCTTGAAGTCCTTCTAAAAGCTTGGGTTAGGGCTCAAGGCTGCCACTGGGGAGTCCGGGGGAGAGCTTCACGATTTCGGGATTGAGGTGTTTTTTGGGAGAGGGGTTTAAAGCTTGCTTGGGGGAGAGGATTCATGGCTCCTTGGCTAAAGCTGGATGTCGTTTTGTGCCAGGCTTCGGGTGGCTCTGCGCTCGTGTTCCAGGACAGCGGCCGTGGTTGTATGATGTCTAACGCGAAGACAGAACCCTGACAAAGCTCATTCCTTTAGAAGCTTTACCTAGCTCTCGCATGCTGTATGATGCTCCATCCATCTCAGAGTCACGTAGACCCCTTTATAAATCCCAAGCCCGAAATCGCGAAAAGCTGCCGGATGTTGTCAGGCAGGCCGCCTATGAAAACTCCCTCATTGGTAAACATCGTACCGGGAGCGTGCTGCTGAGCTTCAGGGTGAAGCAAAGCCAGACTTTATAAAAAGCTGTGGCCTCACTTCAGACATTTTGAACGGGACACCCTGCCTTGACTAAACGACCCCAACATCTGCATTCTGACTTCAAACGCTGGACGAGTTTCCCCAAATCCTACAGCCCACGCCACGATGTTGCTTCGACCCAAATTCCACTTCCCGGAGTTTCCACACCGCACATTTCTATGTCTTCCCAAAAGTAGGATCTAATCTTGCAAATCCTCAACCAATTAAAAAGCCCTAAACCCTGAACCCATCCATAAGATTCTATAAGCCTGAAACCCCTGGAATCAAGCACTTGATCCTAAAACCTCAAAGCCGAAAGCCACCCTAAAGCCCCAAACCCACGAACACCCTGTTGCCAACCTCATCGGTGTCGGAGCCCTCCGCATTCAGCCCTCGAGCAGGGTTTTGGGTTGACAACAAGGAAAACGATAACAAACACTTTCTGTGAGTATTGGCTGCCGGTCCTGATGATCTGTGCTCTTGCTGCTACTTGTGCTACTGATGTGCTTGCCATTGTCATTTACCTTTATGCAGCCGTGGCAGCAGCGCATGTGTCCTCAGAGTGGCTGGAGCAACTGCAGTCAGTGTGCATGCTTGAGGCTCTGATGAAGGGCTGTTACGGATACGGAGCATGAGGATGTTGCTGGTTTCTAAGGAACCGTGAACCCGACAGCCTCAAACTTGAGGCATCCACAGTCCTGAGGTTTAGTAACGACAGCTGCAGTCCTAATTCCTTACTACGCAGCTGGACCTCCACCTCCATCTTCAGGTGTAGAAGTAGCCTGTAGAACCACATGGCGAACCCTGAAACTGCACACAAGCAGAGATCCCCGACTTTAAGAGGGGTCTCCAGGTTCTTACCTCCAGCAGCCCGAAAAAGGATACTAAACAGAACAGAGCCCGCACAGACAGACACACACACACACACTCACTCAGGAGCGCCTTGGTCTGTCTGCGGATGGAACTTCTCCTGACCTTCCAAGTATTACGAGGTCTGCATGGCAAGGCTCAAGGCCTCGATTTTGGGCGAGTCGAGGGGTCAGGGCTCCAGGCTTGTGCAGCCAGGGCTTGTCGTTTTCGGGGTTTTGCCTTGTTTCCCGACACTCAGACGGCCCATGTGCCAAGGCCATGGCTTCACCTCATTGAACCTGAACCATGAGGGAGTGTAGGGTTTAGGGCCGTTTAGGGTGCTGGTGTTTCGACTCTTTTGACTTAAACTCATGTTCCCCGGTACGACGTCAAGGGTTGTCTTGTTTGCGATACCGGTTTTTCAGTTGACAGCTAGACTGAAACCGGACCCAGAAAGTCATCCAAGAGCTTGTCAGGCCGTTAATGACCACAAGACTCTGACTACCGACCGGAGTCTGGAGTCCAAACACTGGCGAAGCAAAACGCACCAGCAAAAGCAAAGACTAGCCTGGAAACGCGCGAAAGATCAAGTGGGCTGGCTGTCAAGGACCTCTGGCCTTCGTCCTCGTCACCATCGGAGTCATCCGGGTCATCCCACCTGTGAGTGTCTTCGAACAAGGAGAATTCGGTTGGTTTCGGGTGCCTGGTTTGGGTTTTTGTTGCAGAGTTCTTGTGCTGAAAGTCATTCCACGTTCATGGTTCCACGAGGTCTGTGGAAGTTGAGGAGGAGGAGATCAGGGCACACTTCTAGAAAGCCCTGCGCAACATCACACGCATAAGCAATGAACCCGGAACAGAAGCGAACAACAAAAAACGACAACTGAAGCCTCAAAGCATTGGGAAAGCCGCCTTCGCTGTTCCCGGCCGGGAAGCCGTGGAGGCCGGCGGGCGACCATGGCTTCAAGTACCGGCAGCTTTGCTGTGAAATAGGGACTTGTGGCTTTGGGAAAATGTGCGCTCGGTGTGTAGAGATGTCTAAAGGTGCAGAGTTTCGGATTTCGGAGGCAAGGTGCTTTGAAGGTTGCTGGCGTGCTTGGTCAAGCTCCGATTGCTCAGAGAAGCTCAGGTGGCTTCTATCCTGTAGCGTGCTGTGAAGAGGCCTCTAAACCCATAGTTTTAAGTCCTAAACCCGGAGGATCTGTAAACTCTGAACTTTGAGACATGAAGAGACTTGGCGATGCTTGTAAGAAGGCATCTGAGCATTCTCGAGGGCTCTTCCAAGGACTGTTGAAAGGCAGCTTAGGAACAAGCCCTAGCAGTTTCGGGTTTAGGGTTAGGGGTAATGGTTCAAGTCTGCAGATTGAGCCGAGATCTCAACGAAGCATAGTTTCGTGCGGACCCCGTGCTCTGAACATCCTCAACCCCCGAATCCCAATCGAGGACACTGAGAGTCGTTCGAGAACCCATCGAGACCATGAAGTCTCGAAACCGTGAGGGATTCAAATACGGGGCTTTGAGGTCTGCACTTTGGACTTCTTACTGCGTCAGCCTGGCCGCAAAGCCAGGAAAGAGGGCATGTGCTTTGCGTCATCAGGCAAAGCCGAAGACAAAATCCTGAACCAAACATGATTTCCAACCCCTAAATCTGCTGGCGGTGTGCCTCTCGCCCAAGTGATACAGCTCGAGCACAGCCTCGGATGCCGAGGTTTGTGCTTTGACCTAGAGAATCCATTCACCAAGGTCCCAGGCGAGAGCGACAGCCACGCCATGGCCTCTATCCCACACTTGAAAAGCAGTAACAGCAGAGAAAGGGGGTAGTGGAAAAAGTGTCGACGACTCAGGCTTATCTGTAAAGCTCCGGCCTTAGTACGAGTTCAACCCCAAGCTCTATCTCGAACAATGGTTCAACCTATGTAAGAAAAATTGTTGATTATCGGCAGGCCACCAGGAAGACGTGTCCAGAATTCTTCGCAGGCCAAAAATCGATTGAAACCCCGTAACTCAACGCCAGACCCTCAGTCCTGGTGTTCGCATGCTCCAAACCCAACACCAAGTGTCAATAGCAAACCTTATCCGATTTCTGCTCGGGTTCAAGATTTACGTGTGGTCCCCTTTGGGTGCTGACGGCGAAGTTGGAGAGCGACATAGTGGCCGCCTCGGCAGGCTCAGATCAGGGTACAGACTCAATGTCAATGTATAGTTCCGGAAAAGCTTCTGACAAAGATCTACTGCCATGCAATTCATCTTGTGTCAGCTTGGGCCTTCGTACTCCTTAGCCGTAGAAGAAGCTGGGTTCAGGCTTCAGGGCGTCTGCATTAGGCTTCAGGGGCGTTGGGGTTGAGGATGTAGTCACCAAGCCCTATTTGGAGCCCGCGCTAAACGACATGTTATAAGGCTGTGTCGCTCTAGAGGCTCTTGCAGCAGCATGCGCCACCACCATCACGCCCATCATCCGCAGTGCCATATATTCACGTTGAAAAAGATTCAAGTTTCATCAAACCCCAAGGCTTGACCCCCTGGGCAATACCTCGCAAGGTCATTCCCGTGTGGCCCCTGTTTACGTTTGTAGCAGAAGATACACCTAACCACTACGCAGCCTATCTCTCAAGTGCGCCTACTAAGCACATCTGCAGGCTGCGACGGTTTGGGGTTTTGGGCATGGGATCTAGGAGTTAGCACTTGGCCTTACCTCCAGGGCATTCAATGATCGTGGGTTTTTAGCTAGCACCGTGGGCTTGAACACGTAGACCCGGGTTAACTCAAGTTCCTGGAAAAGAGCCGTGGAATGTGAACGCTAGCCCTATCCACCATGTTCACCCCGTTGTGCCAGCTTGGTGAAGTCCTCCTTCTCATGATAATTTATGTTGTGTGATGGGGCGCTCTCAACAGTCGGCCTTGATTTCCCGTCTTCTCCTCGTCGATTCAGCCCCAAACCCCGAGCACTAGACCCTAAATAGTCTTGGCAAGAAAACTTCGAGTGCGGCACATCTATATCGAGTGTGTACACATACTGGAGGAAGTCCAGGAGCACTTCAAGCCGCACCTGGGAGAGAGTTCCACAGGGAATGACTAGTCTTTTGCTGTTGGAGTCTTGCTGCCTCTGGATGAGGGTCTGGAGTCTAGGGTTTGCGGGTGCACTGCCTTAGAGAGGAAGGGGTGTAGGGTTTAAGGCTTCAGGCTGCGGGGTTACAGGGCGAGGGATTCCTGAACTCAAGAGAGGAGGGTTCCTTTTTCCAGATTGGAGGATTGCGGACTTTGGCTTCAGACAAACAAACCATAAGACCTTTACATCCTAAACTGCCTACGCCCCATCATCTCTCAAAAACCTAAGCCGGAACAGAAAAGCACGCCGTAGAAGCCTTGGTTCGAAGCGCCTTAAGGATTAAGGGCATGCGGGGTTATGGCTTAGGGCCTTAATGGGTTGAGGGCAATCCAGGGTTTTGGGTCTTTAGGGCTTTCAGGTTTTGGGGATGGTTCAATCAGAAAGTGCGGATTCTCCTGAGAAACTGCAAGAGTACCGAAAGAGTGTCTCTCTTTCTCACTCCCTCTGCCTCTCTCTCTCTCTCTTCTGTGTCCGTGTGTCGGTGTGTTCTTGTCTTTCCTCTGCTTGATTGCAGCATGCAAGACCTGCGATATATAAAATGTGTGTGCTGGGTGCGAAGGGCCCAAAGGCTTCGAAGGTGATGGGGTTAGGAACATGGGGTCTGTGTGTAGGACTCTGAGTTTCGCAACTGAGGGAATAGTAGGGTGCATAAACCCGAATGTTGCAACTAGGAGAACGGGGTTCCTATACCCTAACGCCTGAGCCTCTCGTCAACCCAAAACACTCAACCCTAAAGTTTAAATGACCCGAAGCCCTAAACCCCTCAACTCTAAAACCCCTACACCCCAAACCCAGATGTGCCCCTGAGCCTGCGACATTTGTGAGGGGCACCTCGGACGGCGCCAAGCTTGATAGGACAAGTGATACCGCAAGAACTCACCAAAGGGTTCACCGGAAGATTTCTCTTCCGCAAAAATTGCTTCTGGGACGCCGTGGCTAACAGAAGAGAATCGAGCGAAAGGGGGTAAGAAGCGGCGGAAAACAAGTTGAGCAAGGATGGAATCAGACAAGCAAGGATAGAGAGCAGAAGAAAACATGAACTTAACCAAAAAAATACATATCAACCTGTGCATGGGCTGGTTTTCACCAGAGCTGAGTCAACAGTTCATGGTTGTCAAACTCAGGGAATCGGAACTGAATCATTTCGTGAAAGCGACGTGGGGCTAATATCAGAAACCTTCTACTCCGACGTCAGGAGATGACCGAACCCAAAGGCTGACACTTGAAACTCGGCTCCGTTGCGTCTACCACTCATCATGCAAGTCGTTGTGATGGAAACGCCACTACGCCGACCTTTCTCCAAAGCCAAATGCACTCATCAAATGCCCAAACAAATCTGTGCAGGCATTGCTCACCAGAGACGAAAGCACATGCATCCTCCCCACACCCTTGCCACAACCACTTCAAAGCCCACCACAAACAAAATCCAAGACGATCGCGGATGTACTAGAAGAAAAACAAACAGAGCTTCCCTAAACCCTAAACCCTCTTCGTCTTCAAGTGGAGGGGCCAGCGGAAGCTGCCGGCCCTCCATGGCCACGGACTCGGCCTCTTTGGCCTTTCTTTCTACGAAAGGAAATCGATAAGACCTTCGTTTTAAGATGGGCTCAGGGTTTAGGGTTTAAGGGTTTAGGGCTTCCAGGGTTCTACCAGGATCATATATACGGCTTCTAGAAGGGTAACATTGCAACAGAAGAGCTGCTTAAGCCAGGAAGGGCTTTCAGAAGGGCTTGTTGTCGCCCTTGTAAGGCTTTACACAAGGCGTTACAAGTTACTTTGGCTCTCAAGCGTAGCAGGGCTTTGTAAGGGTTTGTCTCCAGGGTTTTATGCTAAGGTGTTCGTAAAATTAGGGCTATAAAAGGGTTCAATCTTTGCGGGGTATACCTTTCTTGCGTGCTTTCCTACAGTGTGCACGCAAGAGCCATTTTACAAGGGGGTCTGTGTACGTAAGTGCTAGCAACAACGGTTCCTTATGCTTCAGAAACTCCCAAATCGACACAGTTTTTATCACGGCTTAGGAGCTTCGGGGTTTTAATCTGCTAGACTTTTAGGGCTCATGCTTGCGGTTGGGCGTTTAGGATGTAGGGTTCAGATTTGGGGCTTACGATGTGAATCTGCGGTTTGGTTTACGGCTGACTTATGGTTTAGGTATTAGGGCTCAGGATCCGTTGCTTAGCCAGAAAAACAAAGTAACAGTAGATACATAATAGATGCGACGAGAGGAGTCTTAGAATCATCGACTAGTGACTAGCACGGCAGTACAGTAAGAGCACACGGGGCTCGTGACTCGTCTGCAGAGTCCTGTCCTTCATGTGTCTCGTCTGCTGTAGTTCTTTCACCGTGATTCTATTGCTGGCGATGTTCTCGCGGTCCAAATTTAGAAGCTTGGGGACTTGGGATGAATGCCTTGATCCTGAGCATGGGAAACACTGACACAGAAAAGCAACAGCAAGAGCAGCAACTACAGCAGCAGCAGCAACAACAACAACAACAATCACAACACCAGTCATAACGGACGGCAGTACTTCGTATATGGCCAACAGAGAAACCAAGAAAAAACATTTCTCGGTGTCTAAGAGCCATCGACTATCAGAAACGTAGGGACACCACCAAGCATACTACAGATCGAAATCACACATTCATGGCCACAGTGCAAAGCACAAGAGGAACGATGACAACGACCAAAAACACCACGCCGACCTCGATCTGGTTCAGGATGTGGGCATGCAACTGGGGCGCCTGAGCTCTCGGAGGGAGCAGTGATTGTCATGATGGCGGTGATGGGTTGAGAGCTTCCATAGTCGGGTCGCGGTGGGTGAGGAGCTGAGTAGCTGTTGATCAATTTCGGATGACTATCGGAACATTGCTCCGACACAGCAGTCCATCAGTGCTTTTCTCCGGTGCAGCTGAAACGCTTAGCAAAGTGACCAGAACGGGCAATTGAGGTATGGTGTAAACAAGGGCAAAACTTGCAGCTCATCATTGGGATGCAGGTGTTGGTAGGTGGTGGTGCGGTGGGGGTATCCTTTGTCGTTTGCACAGTGGTGAGAGCAGGGTTTAGGTTTCCGGAAGACACTCCTCCATGACAAGTTCATGCCATTGCCCAAAACGTTCCAGCCTTGAGCCCAATCGCAAAACCAGCATGTTTTAATTCTAGGTCTTGTAGTTGAGGGCTGGAAGTCAGGTTCAGGGATGTGCATACACTGCCAGAACAACATGAAGACCTCCATGTGCCCGGCATTGTGCTTCAAGATGCAAAGGTGGGCATAGACCACACTTCGCTCGCCTGGAGTCTGAGACTCAGGAAGCAAGGGGTACGGCAGTTACGGCTGAAGGTGTTGACTCCAGGCTTGTGATTGAGGTATAACGACAAGAAATCTTCAAAACCTGTTCTTGCGAAAGTCTGCAGAATCGGAACCCTATAGTAGGACTACTTGAAGAAGCTCTGCCTGGCTACGGACTAGTCTAACTATACGCCATGCATGTGAGCATGCAATGCAGAGACCACACAGCCTCATTGACAGTCACCCCCCCGCTTCACTCGAGTCGAGCCCGAAGTTGTCAGATGGCTTGGAAACATCGAGCTGAGGCACAGAGTTGGGAACCAGTGAGCTGCAAACAGGGCGGTCTATGTCAGCCCCAAAGCCCAAACTCTAAATTCTGAGTCGAAGTCTTGTGTCAACTAGAACCCTGGATATCTCAAAAACGGGACTTGGGGTTGCAAACCGTCTAGGCGTCTCATCTCTAAGCCTGCACACCCTCATGCCGGCATGCCTAATCAGCTGAACCCGAAGTAAGGCATGTATCATGTATCCCTCGGAATCTAGACTTGGTTTTTGAGCTTACGGCTGGGGCTTAGCCCTTGGGCTTCGGGTGCTGGGTGTAGTTCCCTTTCGATGATTATGGACTTTATGTTTTACGGTGTGCGGTTGGGCTGAAGGGTTTTGGGCTTAAGCGGTTGTGCTTTCAGGATTCCGGGTTTGGAGTTCGTGGCTTCAGGATTACATGCTACTTCACCAAGCCCTTTACAACGTACTTCACAATCGGAGTACGAAACACGCTTTAACGACGAAACAAAGCCTGCATTATCAACCCTGAGCCCCCACAGTTTGACCTCAAGCCGAATCAGAAACGAGGCCGGAGGGGCTACTAACGAAGCAGACGTCTGCCAATGTCTCGCCTCTCAAGCGCACCGATGTCTTTGGCTTCGCAGGAGCTTCCGGGCTCAGGTTTGATGCAGGCAACAGGGTTTACGCTTCGCTTTTAGGTGTTTAACAAGGGTTAGGGCCTGTAGGGTCTGGTGTAGGCTGTGGCTAGGGTTTAAGGGTCGCCATCTTCGGGCCGGTTAGTCGTGGACCCGACGAAGACTCCAGGTTTCTCCGAAAGATATAGCCCCGAGCTCTTTCGGAAGACCGAGAAATAACACTCTTCTGATCTCGTTCACCATCAGGGCTGCTTCAACATGCACAAGCGGAAGTACAGTACGGTTTGCACAGATCAGCACATGCACGATGTTAATTTTCCTTGATACATCGAACAAGGTTTTGGGGTACATTATCGTGTCGTTACATGTAGGAACCAAGGGAATACGATTCTAATTATTAAGGCCCCTACACTACGCCCATGGGTCCGGAACACCGATGTGGAGTGAGGTTCTGCAAACCGGAGTATGTCTGGCTTGCTTGGAGCGTCTAGGGCATCGATGTTGAACCTAGCAGACTTCATCACGAAATCGTGGGTCCGCCGATACTGGGGCACCCTAGAACACTAAACTGAGCACTTGTCCTCTCCATGTTCTTTCTGGATATCCTACAACAGCAAACTTTTCGCATCCTTTCATAGAGCTCCGCGGAAACAAGCATTTGCTAATCTATCAGTCCCGATTCCCAGACAAACCGAAGACATCCTTCCAAGAACTTCCGGCAGCCAACAGTCTCTGAAAGTCTTACCGAGAACCCTGCAAACTCGGCTGAGGCCAAGCGGCTATTTACAAGTGTGGACAGCCCGCTTGCCAGGGACCTTTGGACCGAAGCAATTCTGAGCTTTGGGGCTTTAGGTTCAAAGAGCGCGCAGGGCTTTGTCCTTCGCCACCGCGTTGTTGGAGACTAGAGACGGGAGTAGTGCCCATCGACTATGGGCCGAGATGTGGAATGAGAATGTCTATGCAGTATAGGGTGTGAATCTTTTTTGTTGCACGAACTGCAAATTGAGGGTTGTTCTCTTCGCAGGCTGCGTTTACTGCGGAGCCAGATTTCACAATGAAGGGGGGCCCGCTACCTGTCCAGACACTAGATTACTGACACCACGGTCGCCATTCAGAATCAAGGCCAAGGATTGCGCAGGGAGGTGCCTGATCGGGCCATGGTTTCTGGAAGGCAATTGCTGAGCGAATCTGCGGAGAACCTTTGCAACAAGGGGCTAAACTCTAAGACTCTAAGCCTCTAACACTTTAAGTGTCTTAAACCCCCTAAGCCCTAAAAATCACAACTCAAGCACAAGCGCTTGCAGCTCGATGTTTCCATAGGCTCTGCCTGCGGGTAAGGTCTTAGGCAGTAGGTTTTATAACTTAGGAAGGAAACGTACCATTGTGGATCGTTTAGGGCAACAGCTGGTGTGTTTGGGTTTGAGGTGTGGGGTCCAAGACCTTGAACTGAGTAGGCTTCGAGCTGGGGGAGTCTAGTCCTATACAAGACTGACCTACGATTCGTAAGGGGAGCACGACACACTGTTCTCACTATCCTGAGCCAAAGCACCCAAGAGCAAAGGCGAAATCAGTTCTAAGCAACAACGCAGCACACGCGACGCTAGACTCTAGACCATAAAGGCACAGCCGCACAGGTGCACGATGCAAGGTGCAACTCTCAGCTCTACGCCTCCACTTATATAGATGCTGACTCCTTAACTTAACTCTTAAGCCCCAAACTTCAGAAACCTGCAAGCCCTGAACCTTTGGCGCATACCCACCTTTAAGCAGACGTGTCAGGGCTCGGGCCGATCCGGTTCTGTTATGGCAAGGTTGTGAACCTGAGGGACTTGTTGAACGGAGTTCAGGGCTTAGGGTTTACGAGTATGATTTGAGACGTATAGGCCTAGGCCCGAGGGATCTTACCAAGTCGCCTTATTGCTCAGAGTCCGCATAGCAACGATAGGAAGATGAGGACAACCGGCAACAGAAGTAACAACAATTGTTGATCTGGGGGTTTCCGAAAATAGGGGACCCTAATGTAGTACCCTAAATAGTAGGATCCTTATTATAAGGACCCAAAATAGGTACCCCCTGTTTTCGAAACTCCCATCTGGCTTGCTCTGCCCAGATCAGCAGAGCACTCCAGACAGGCGCCAGTGGGTGGTTCAAAGGAGCGGCTTTCGGCATTTCTGCTTCTTGATGGCAGATCGGGTCGGGCGTTTGAGGACGTGGTAACGGTGTTAAATAGTCCACGCGATATTTTAATTCGGGTGGTTTGTAGATTGATGATGTTCGGAAAGCGATGATAAGCTTCTCGATGGGTCCTCGAACTTTTGTCAGGATCGGAGTCGGACGGGGCATGTGCATACTTGTTTTTAGGGTTTTTGGCCCGGGGTTCCTTCAGCTGCAGGCTAGTGAAACCGTATAAGCCCCCAAGAAGAAGCTTGCTGTCTCAGAGCTTGTGAGGTGCTATGAGGTGGGAAGATGAATGCACGAAACTGGCTAGGGTGAAGTCAAGCTTTTCCAAAGGTCAAATTTAGCCTTCATGCTGTGACGACAAGAAAATGTTATGGGACTTGGTTGTGGCCCAGTTGTGGCATCTGCAAACTCGACGGAACCAGAGTAGTAATAGTACGAGTGTCGATCTATGCCGTTGCTGAGCTGCAGGCCCCTCCACAGGCTACTCTCACCACTGCCTGATCAAATCGTGCTGAGGATTTCGGCTGCACATGTAGACACAAAGCCCGTAAGGTGGGCAGATTCTTCCGGCTTGCACACCGACACAGCAGCTGAACTAAACCGTCTTCCTTTGAACCTGAAACCTGAAGCCACACATCTATCGATCGCTGTTCCTACGCCGATCGAAGAAGTGAGGCGTTCTTGCCAGGGGCGACCGATGTGGTTTCTCAGTTTGAGATCAGAGTGTCTCGTCGGAAAACGATTTGACTCACAGCTACATGCCGTGCTAACGGGCGCACAAATACCCCTCTCCCTACCTGCTAGTTGTTAAGCCCCCCGAGCCTGTAAACATCAGAGCCATCAAGGCATCAACCAGGCTGGAATCCAGGAAGCTTTTCTACAGCTCTTGCCCTTCTTGTGGTCTTCTACAGACCTTACGACTAAACTTTGCAAGGGTCAGGATAGAATGAGAGAAGGCAATACACGGCACCCTACCTACGAACTTCGGAATATTTAGTCGTGTGATATGCATATGCCGCATGCAGACAAGCAGACCTTCCCTGCCAGGGGGGGCACAACTCCACTTGCAGCTGAACAAGACTGTTGTGGTCTTGCTTGCACCCGAACAATGCGGATATATCTGATATCATGCTCACTATTCTTCTTGTGATAATAACTGCCGATTCTGCCGAAACCCTCAAGCCAGCCTTGCCACGGAAGCCCGCAGTGACGAGCGTTGGGGTGGGCCTGGGTCCAGGCGGGCTTGTCAGCGTGGGTTAGACAAGGCTTTAGGATTGGGTAGTTGTCGCGAACTGCAGTCTTGGTGCTGTGCTTGTGAGCTTTCTGAAGGTTCCTAGTTAGCGGGCCCTCCAAACCGCCGACTCAAAGCCCTGCAATCTCTCATGACGGTTCAGGGCTATATCACCCCAATGCCCAACCCCTACCAAGTCCTGAGCTCATACTCCCCGACTTCCAAAGCCTGAGCGCTGCAATTCGAGCTGTCGACCGGAAGCCCCGTGAAAACCGTTGACCCTAAGGGCTTTTAGCCCTGGCAAAGGTGTGCGTGCTAGAGCTAAGGGAGTGTTCGGGGGACTGTTCGGGGGAATGACATGGCCAAGAATTCGGGGCTCGTGTATCGGTGTATCGGCGGCTTGAATTGCTACTAGTAGGTTGCCAAGTCTCTCAGAACCCCGAGAACTTCAGATCGTCAGATCCGGATCATTGAGCTTTAACTTCCAAACTCCGAGTGCTGGATCCCCTAGACCTAAGCGCCCGGCCGGTAGGGATAGCCGTCGCTGTCCACAGGCATGCCCTCGCAACCTCGATGCCGAGAGCTGGAATCGCCCCTAGCAACTTAGTTAAGGAGCCACAACTCGGTTGTCCTCCAGTGCAGGTACCGACTTGTCGCCTGCCAGCCCATAAAAGGGTTCAGTGGGGTTTTTAAGAGCAGCAAAGCACGTCCGTCAATGACAGCCAGACTCCCCTCAACGCCTAAACCCATAAGCCCTGCAGAAGCAAGGGCGGAAGTCACAAAGCAAAAAAACACCCCACGAATTCCTGCTCGCATGGGTCGAGGAACCCAGAATTAACGCCCAAATCCTCTGCTGTCGACCTAGCAAACCACACACTCATGGCGCAGCAACTACCTCGATCAGCCAACACAACTACGCTCAGGCTTAGATTAGACGTGCACAAAACACAGATGCTTTCGCACCCCCTGAAAAACAAACATCCCTGCTGCTCCTTTTCACACTCCTTCGCAGGAACAGGACGGAGTCGCCGGCTTCGCACGCGCCACAACTCACCAAAAGAGGATGGGGCCCACATGAGCAGCTTGAGGGTTTCGGTTTGCGCATCGGGCGAGATGTCGGTGGATTGCCCAGGGTTTGAGCAAAGGTTTCGCAGGAGTGCTTCAAGTCTGCTACCACAGTCGTTAGAACTCTGCCTACGTCTAGAACAGTTCCACGGCCCAAGGTTGAGGCAAAATGCCCTCGATCCAACAGTCTAGTCTGGCGTGCCAGCCTGAACGATAGGGATTTCGGGCACGTAACATCTACAATAGCCCGACGATACAGGATGCACGGAATACAGGATCAGGAACCCAGGCCCCTGCTTGCGCAAGTTCATCTGGTAGTGGGGTGCGGGTGAACCATAGGCCGCTATGACCCAACTAGAGGGGCATCTGCGGTTTTAGGCAGCCGTTGGGCAGCGCTTGCCACCGTGACTCCAAAATCAATGCGAGCAGCTGCGAAACGAGGATCCTTTTTCGGTATCGGAGGCTAAGGCATTGTTCGTGTTGATATCCGAAAAGAGACCCTAACTGAGAAACTGCCCAATGCAACGGGAGCGCATCATGCTTTGTCCAAGCCAGCTTCTTTTTGACAGCATGGTGCCAGTGTCAAAGCGCCCGCACCCGCGCAATTGAAAAGGTTGAAAAGAAAAGGAACACCAACGGTAAAGCTAAGAGTGGGATCCTTGTCAGGGCTTCCCAGATGCTGGTAAGTGGATGTTGCGCAAGGCTTTGCTGGACGACTACGAGAGACCCAAGGAGGTGTTCCTGGAAGCTCCTGTTCCCCACGCTTCAGCCCTGACGTTTTAGTGCAACCTCTGTCAAGATTTCGGGCTCTTGTGGCGGTCATGACGATGATGACGACGACGATGATTACGATGACGATGACGATGACGATGACGATGGCGATGGCGATGACGATGACAATGACGATGATGTTGCCGATGAAGGTGGCGATGGTTGCTGTTGTTGCGCAGGGAGTTGAGGTCGGCTTGGGGCGAATGTCGATGCAGCACAAAGCAGCAGCAGCTCCCAGGGGTCATTCGGGCACGGCTTGCAACCTCTCTCCCCAAACCCAAAACCCTGCACCCTACTTCTCGACGCCTCAAAGAGTTGGACCGAACCCTAGGTTAAATGCCTGTTGCATTTTCGCAAAGACAACTCCTCTGACAACCTAAACCCGCAAACCTAAATACGAAACTCTGAACCCTGACCCTGAACTCGCAGTTGTACAAGCATGAGTATGAGGTTCGAAAGGTTACCCCTTATCTCGAGTTCCACTTAAAACCACAGTGTCCAGGGCTTTGCGCCGAGTGCATGTCGCGTCGCGAGATGCTCAGAGCTTCGACTTGGCGGCCTTTGAGGTTTTGTGAATGGGTGTTTCTTGCAATTAAGAATACCGTGTTTACTGACGTTAGCGTAGCAGTAAATGCACTGGCAGGCCACGCCGGCCGCCAACACAGCAGTCGAAGGTTGAATTCTCCAAGTGCTTGAACCGAAGAGGCTTAAATTCTCTAAACCATAGAATACATATTACGGTAAAAGATACGAAGCAACAGCAACAGTAATGGGCATGGTTTGCGTTCCTATGCTGTGGGTTTCTCCCCGTATGCTCCCGTACGCACAACCTTGCACATCTGGAAAAGCCATTTGCACCCCTCGAACACAGGCACACTATGAACATGTGCGACAAACCCTGAACTTTTCGAAACCTGGTTTTGAATTGCGATTGCAGTGTTGGGCCGTTATGCATGGCTATGGCCCCGGCATGGCAAGGGGAGGAGAGGGGGGAGCAAGAAAACAGAGAGTATAGTGAAAAAACACAGCATAAAAATAAACACCCGGCCCAACAGATACTGCCAATGAGAAGGATGGACGGTGCTTAGCGGGGCTCAAGGAATTGGCTTAGGATGACCATAGGAGGCAGAACGAATGGTTGAGCCGGGAGGCATCGTCTGCCGAAACGATGGTGAAGGACTGCTTGTTCAGCTCCTCTCGTCGCCCGGGCCCTGAGGCCTACTGCAAGCCCTGAGCCCCCTAGACCCCGAACCGGGCTAAGACACCTACAGGCAGGGGCTCATCCGCTCCTGAAGCCAGCTACCGAGCCCGAGTTTCCGAAGGGTCAGTAGTCCCAACGCGCACCAGCCTATGGCTATGACGGCTTGTCAAAAGGTGCAGAGCTGAGGATCTTTCATGAGTCCAGGGCTTAGGGTCGGTCCTTGGCACGCTGGCGCAGGACCTGTGACACGAGCAAGGTGCTGACAAAAAGGGCTTCACGGTTGCACCTTAGGTTTTCCCTCACTTCCCTGTCAATCAAGAATGGAACTCCAGTGAGTGCTAGTGACTCAAACCTGCAACAATCATCGTTGCACGACGACCATTAAGGCTATATGCTGTCTACTCAATGCTGCGCATAGCTTGCATCTTCGGGGGCTGGGAGTGTAAAGCCCGTGTGCTTGGGTATTTGGTCGAGGCATTAACTGGAAGAGGTCGATGCAACAGGGTCGCTAGGGAGACATGAACTTGGAGCTCGGAGTCTAGAGGGGAATCACTACTCTAAGAATATAAAAAGCTATGCATTGCAGGAGCTGCGACATCATGTTCCTGGATCTTTGGTTCTACGATCGTGGAACTCGATGTATGGATGGCCTACACTGGGCCTCCCCTCTCGGAAGTGTTGCACTTACCCAGGACCGACTGAATGCGAAATTATCTAGAAACCCTACAACCATCAGACCCATACTTAAATCCTTACACCCTAAACCCTGAACCGTGAACCCTGCCACGCCTGCTTCTGGATCTTTCCCGTTGGTGTCCTTGGCCAAAGCCGCAGATCTCAACCAAGCTCCGGTACGAAGAACCGAGAAAGCAGACTCGATTTTTGACGAAGAAATACCACTAGTCTTCAAGAAGCGAAGCAGATGCAGAAACTCCAGCATCGTGGCTATGTAGAGCACCGACGAGACCCTTGATGCAAAAACTGCCACAGGTGAACACTGCAGTGTAGGAGCCTGGACCACTGATACCTACAGTCATACACCTGGATCGTCCCCACCAAGCCCTAAACACGGAACTTCAATGTAAGCTGAGGCTCTTCACACCTTCGAGGCTCTCGAAGACGAAGGTTCGAGGCACCATGTAGCGAGCCACTCGGATGATGGATGGGCTTGCTTTGGCTTTCACCGGGATCGCAAAAAGCTTTATGGAGAGTTGCAAGCCCAACACTGCAACACCTCTAACAAGCCCAAACAAGCGCCGCCAGCCCTGAAAAGCTTAACCCTAAAATTTATCCGGCGAGCCCACATGCCCTCAACCAAAACCTTGTGGATTTCGAGCTTTCCTGTAGCGTTGCTTGCTTGTGGTTTTTGCGATGCTCAAAGTCGGGAGTGGCTTTGAGGTTTGGGCTTTGAGCTTCAGGGCTTTACGGCAAAGGGTGTTGGGTTCTCGCTTTTCTTCTTATTGTCAACGTCTCGAGGGCACAGGGTAGCGCGCAGGGTGCTACTGTAGGGGTTTCGGCCACACGACCGTGGGGTTGCACACCGGGCTGATAGAACACCAAACTAAACCCTGTGGACCAGCAGTTTGCCGTTTCTCCAGAGCTTTGTTTTGCAAAGCCGTGCGGCTATGGTCACGACACCAGTTGTAGATCTCCTGGGTAGGGTTGGTTGCGCTAACCGTTGACTCTACTAGGTCCACTTAAGCCTTACTAAAGGGCCCAAGCTTGGCAACTGCATTAACTTCCTGATTGAAGCATCGTCGGCAGTGTGTCTGGAGGTTGACATCGAAATCGCTAAAATTGGGGGGGGCCTGTACGGCTTCTAGATTGTATTGAGGGTGGGACAAGCGATACATCCTATATCTCTTCCAGAAAGGAGCACGGGTCGTTGCTGAAGCACGCCCCAGAAACAGGAGGTTCGCTGCAAAGCGCGTTTTGCAGAATCCGTCAACAATCTGTAGAGACCCTACGGAGACCGTCTCCACATCTACATGCCTCGCAAAGCTCGTTTCACTAACACATTTTGCCCGGTGTCCTCATCGGACAGGGTCATGCCCTGCCGGCAGACGATCCAAGCCACCGGGGTTTCTCCCCACTTCTCATCCGGCCTGACATACACACACCAGTTGATGGGTATCTGATATCAGAATACTGATCGGTCTCTCTGGACCACTGAATGCATGATCGTTTTGCAGCATAAAACAGATGCAGAGCTTCGACCCCAAGTAATCAAGTGCGCTTGTGCTTCGGAAGCCTAGTCGAAGAAAACAGTTTTTCAAAGTGCTATCGCGCCGGGATGGTGGGGTTTTATGGAGAGGTACTTGGGGCCACGAGAGCTGGTGTGCCTGCGTGCCTGTGTGCTTGTGTGCCTGTGTGCCTGTGTGCCTGCGTGTGTGTGCCTGTGTGCCTGTGTGCCCCCGTGCCTACGCGTCTCTGTCTGTCTGCCCGTCCGTATGTCTCTTTCCGTCTGTTTGTTTGTTTGTTTGTTTGTTTGCCTGCCTGCCTGCCTGCCTGCCTGCCTGCCTGCCTGCCTGCCTGCCTGCCTGCCTGCCTGCCTGCCTCCCTGCCTGCCTGCCTGCCTGCCTGCCTGCCTGCCTGCCTGCCTGCCTGCCTGCCTGCCTGCCTGCCTGCCTGCCTGCCTGTCCGTCTCTCTGTCTTTCCTTC